>VMDR010002020.1:0-103220 GCA_007922815.1 Macrotus californicus | reverse complement strand
GAACAGCAAGAACAAAACAAAGTCCTAGAGAAGATGCCCCAGATCAAAAGCTGGTTATTTTTTCTTCATATTTTATTTTATTATTATTTTTTCTTAACAGCTGGTTATTTGAAAAGACACAATGGCCAAAATGTTTATAAGACAGAGAGAAGGCAGAAATAAATATAAGAATAAAAAAAGGCAACTACATATAGAAAAGATTTAAAAAATATAGCACTAAAATCAGCTTTATGCCAATAATGTTTCAGAAAGTTTAGATCATAAATGGACTACTTTCTAGAAAAATATAACTACTAAAACTAACTTAAAAAAAAAAAAACAGAATAAACCTATAATCTGAAAACACCAGGCCTACAAGTTTTAAAGATGGGTTCTACTAATCATTCGAAGGCTAGATAAGCCCAAATCTTAGAAAAATTAATTCAAAGAGGAGAAAAATGAAGGAACACTCCCCAATTAATACCTGAGATTGGCCTGTATAACCCGGTACCAAAACAAGATAAAAATAGTTTGAGAAAGGGTCATTCTAAGCCAATATCACTTATAAATAATTTTAAAATCCTAACAAAATATTAGAAAACTGAACCCTAAATTTTTTTCTGAAATATACCTCATGACCAGTTGAGTTTATTCCGAGCTTGCAGGCATGATTTTATGTTTTAAAAAAACTATACACGTGACTGGTAAGCACATGACAAAATGCTCCCCGTCATTGGCCATGAGGGAAATGCAAATCAAAACCCCTGTGAGATGCTGTCTCACGCCCACTAGGCTGGCTGTAATTTTTCTTTAATGGAAAATAACAAGTGCTAGTGAGGATGTGAAGAAACTGGAACCCTCGTGCATTGCTGGTGAGAATGTAAAGTGGTGTGGTTGCTGGGGAAAGCCGTCTGGGGGGTCCTCAAAAAGTCAAACAGAGAATTGCCAGGTGATCCAGCAATTCCATGCCTAGGCGTACTCATACATCCCCAAGAAGTGAACACAGGTGCTCAAACAAATACTTGTACACAAATATTTACAGCAGCATTACCCACAACAGCCAGAAAAATGGAAACACCCCGAGTATGTTCATCAGCTGACGGGTGAATGAATAACAGGTGCTATATGCATACACACAAAGGGTACTGAGAGATAAAAGGGAATGACATACGAACACTGGCTATCACACGAGTGAACCCTGAAAACAGTATGCCAGGTAAAAGAAGCCAGTCACACGCCTACATATTGTATGATTCCATTTCTGTACAGGGTAGGGCAAAATAGGTTTACAGCTATTTGCAGGGAAAATAATGCAAGAATAAATAATAATACAGGAATAAACTGTTTCTCACACTCACGACTGTAAGCCTACTTTGGCCCCCCACCCTGTATAATGTCCAGAATAAGAAAACCCACAGAGAAAGGTAGATTAAGTGGTTGCCCAGGGCTGGGGGGAGAGGGGTGACTGCTAATGGGTGCAGGGCTTCTTTTAGGGGTGATGAAATGTTCTGCAACTGGATAGTGATGATGGTTGCAGAGCCTCGTGTACTGGCACCGAACTGTACACCGCAAAAGGGTGACCTTTTCGGTATATCTCAATTAAAAAGAACCCGGACAGTGGAATCAGATAATCCTGGGTGCTAATCTCCGTGTCCCTGCGGTAGTTATTTTCATCTTCGCCACAGATTCCTGGTCTGTAAAATGAGAATAGTAGGCTCCACTAAGTAAAAGTAGGCTCTCCTTTGCAGGGTTGTTATGAGAAATGCCTGCATAATAATGCAGAATGCTCAACGTGACATCTATTGAAAGACACGTAAATTGTCATTATGCTTGTGGTAGACAGTAAGGGACTGAAGAGGAGGAAAGAGTATGACAAAGAGCAGGAACAGATGAGGGAACATAAAAGATTCTGGACAAGTTCAGTGAGGAAACATGTCTTCTCAATTGTCTCTCTAAACCCAGAGTAATAATATCTTTTGCAGAGAAGATAGAAGATACCAACTACTTCTTATATGGAAACCAATCACTTTAGTATGTTGCATGTTTTCATATTTAAAAAAAGATGCAAAAAGACAGAAAAGTACAGATACGCGTCACAACACAGATGAACCTTGAAAAGATTACACCGGTGAAAGAAACCAGTCACAAAAGGCAGGCTACATGATTCCATTCACGTGACATGTGCAGAACAGGCACATCCACAGAAGCAGGAAGAATATTAGTGGCTGCCAGGGGCTGTGGGGAGTGATTGCTAATGAGTCACAGGGTTTCTCGAAGTAATGAAAATGTTCTCACATGGATGTGGTGATGCTTGTACAATTCTGTGAACATACTAAAAATCACTGGATTGCACACTTTAAAAGGACAAATTATATGGTATGTGAATTATATCTCAGTAAAGCTGTTAAAAATAGTAGAAAACTGATCTGGATATGTAACCCACCCGATTACTAGATTAAGGAAAAAACACATGACAACCTCAATAGATGAAAAGGCATTCAATGAAATTCTACAATCATTCGTAACAATAACTTCAGAAAATCACAAATTGAAAGGAATCTGCATAATCTAATAAATAGAATTTTCAAAAAATGTAAGAGTAAACATCTTAGCTAAATTGTGAAACATCAAAAAAGGTCCCCCTTAAAGTCAGGAGAAAGACAAGAGTACCATGTGACAGCTACAGTACATAACATTTTGCCCTATTTCTTCAGTACCAAAAATCCCAATTTTGTTCAACGTAGCAACCACTCAATTGAAAAACCCTCTTTCCCAGAGTCCCTTGCAGCTAGTGTTTGCCATCATCTTGGGGCCAATAATAAATCAGGAAAGTACGCTGAGGATTTCTGGGAAAGTTTTTTTTTCTCCCGATGTAGGCACTTCCCCTTCCTCTTTGCACTTCCTTCAGAGAAATGCCTGGAACCGTGATGGTTATCTAAGTACAAAAGCCAAATGTTCAAGGATGGCCAGACGGACGGATATACAGAATGACCTCAGGACACTGATGACAGTGTGGGGCTGGGCGCCATGTTACATGAGAAAAGCACACCCCTGTCGTTTGGGTTTTCAGTTACTCGCAGCTAAACACAACCCTAACCAGTGTTAGCTTGCTGTTCTTCGGCATGTGACCGAAGGTTGCAATGTGTTCGGTGAAATGGGGGAAAAGAAAGGAAAGGGTAAGGACCTGAAAGGAAGAAAGAGCTCGCTCTCTAATGGCGCAGTAAAAAAGATCATATCAAATGTGACAAGATGTTAACAACTGGTGAATCTCCGTGAGAGTAGTCAGGCTTGAAATTTCTCGAAATGAAACATTTAGGGAAAAAAATACCAACATGCAAAAAAGAAAATGAAACTTTATGTGTGAGAAAATATACTATAAACAAAGGGAACAGACAAGTGACAGCCTAGCACTTATGAGTAAAGGAGTAGAAAAAAGGTTAGCTTCCACAAGGTGTGAAGAACTCTTACAAATCCTACAAGTTAACAAGCAAAAGGCAAGCAAACTCAATAGCAAACAGGCAGACGCTATGGACAGACAGTCGTGGAAAATGAAACCTAGTATGTCCAATACACAGATAAAAAGATATCAAATGTACTAGTTCAGACCATGCAAAATAAAACAATAAGACACCACTTAACACCCATCGGGTTAGTAAATTTCTGTAAGTCTGAGCACAGAAGTGCTGACACAATTGCACAACTGTGGGGTGATGCCATGGGAGCGTGAATAGACACACACGCTGGGAAGCACACCTTGACAACATCCAACAGTCAGAGACGCACGCTATACTCAGCAATGCCCATCCTAGTTACAATCCCTGGAGTGGCAGTGGCTCGGTGTGCTCGATGCCATCTTCACAGTCACACTAAGACCTCATTTGCCTTTTTCATCCTGTCTCGTGAGTGTCGAGCGAAGCATTCCAGAGTTGTGTGATGTGTTCACAGCGCACTGACCGCAGAAGCCGACAAGGCTTCAGCTTTCTTTTATTAATCCAGACACCGAAAGAATTTCAAAAATGTAAAAGCAATACCACTCTTCTCACTTTTTTAAAAAATATAGCTATTTTTTACAAATGTGTTATAATAACATAGAGTGAGTTTGTATTATAATTTTTAAATGATTTAATACATATTTTAAATATTTCTCAGTTTTAATTTCCAAGTCAGTAATTGTGAACAGCTATAACTCATAAAAGCCATTTAGGGGTCTCTTTTTTTTTTTTTTTTTTTTTATGAGTTTAAAGAAGTCTTTAGACCAAAATGTTTGAGAACCACTACCCTGGAGAAACTATCACAGAGACTTTCACCAGGAGACAGAGACAAGAATTGTCACTGCAACATTGTAATAGCAAAGAACTGCAGTCAACCTAAATGTCCATCAGAAGGAGAAAATGGTAAACTGTATATTCTTTCAATAACTATATAGCAATGTAAATAAAAGAACTAGCTACAAGTATCAACCTGGTCAAATCTCACAAATGTTAAATTTAAAAAGTATCTGCTTTAAGGATACATACAAAATTATACTATATATTTAGTGATACGTACATATATAGCAAAAGTAAAAAATACAAGCATATGGGAATGATAAAAGCAAAAGTCACTGTAGAAAGTTACCTCTGGGGAGGAATGGGGAGAAATGAATGGCAGGGACCTTCAACTGTGTGTGGAATGTTTATCTCTTAAGTAGATAGTACAAATATAGTTATTCATTATGTTATTCCCTATAATTTTCTGTAGGGTTGAGATACGTCCTAAGTAAAAGTTAAGCGTGCTGAATGGACAGAAAGGATGTTAGAAAGGGAGATACTATAGGGTCGGAGGAAGGGTTGCAAACCAAGGTGACTCAGGTTTGACTTAGGGTTCAAGTCTGGAAAACCAGAAGAATGTTGGTGCATGAACTCAACGTCAGGAAGTCGGGAGGGAGAAACAGTTGGTGAAAAGGTAAGGTGTTGGGATTTAGACGTTCCAGCTTGAAAAGCAGGGATGACAACCATCCTAGAGAGTGTAAATTCAGAGAAGGCATTTGGGAGGTCGGAACCAGAAATATAGATTTGGGACTCACTGAATAAGGACGGAAAATTTGAGAATAGATGAGATCACCCGCAGCGCCCCCCCCCCCAAAAAAAAAAAAGATAAATGAAGATGTGGGTGTGGAGGAGAAAGCTTAGGGAGCCCTGACTCCAAGGGCAGGGGTCGAGGAGACGAAAGAGGGGCTGGTGGAAGAAATCAAGATGGTCTCGGAAACGTAACAGAAGGGATCTGGGTCAAGTAGGACACTCTGAAAGAGATGGTATAAAAATGTTCAAAGAGAAGGAGGAGTAAGACTACGTCACTGGGTTCTAGTTGTGCAGTTTCAGCTCAGACTGAGAACTTCCGGAAAGCCTGCCAACTCCAGAGAGCCAATATCGATGAGTCTCACTTTTCTGATCACTCCTGTTTCATCCATCCATTCATTCTAGCAAATACCGATTGAATATCTTCCTCGTGGGCACTAAGGATAAGACACTGAACGTCTCTCTCTTCATGGTACTTAGATCATGGTAGAGGAGGGAGACTTTAATCAACTACTCACATGGATGAATGTAGAATCACGGCTGTCATGAATGCTGTCAAGGAGGTACCTGGAGCTTTGAGAGGGTCTAATGGAGAATTGTTTCCTCCCCTCCTTTCAGCAGCATCTATCAGGTTGTAAGCCCCACAGGGTGTCCTTTTTCATACCCTCAGACTGTCCTTTTCCTTTGGATGTCTTCTCCAACTTCCCGGCCTCATGCTTCAGAATAATGGGTATTCAGTGTATGCTTACTTCTATACTATACATCTATAACTGGGCGTTTCAGATCTTGTAATAAATTCGTCCTCGTGCATGGAAGAGCTATGAAGAAATCTTAACACCCTGCTATGGGTGTGAAGGAGCCCCAAAATAAAGTGTAAGCCTGGAACAGGTTAGTTTGGTGTCCTCCACCTGCATCCCAAGCAATTACCTTGAGAATGCTTCGGATTATCCTCAAAGAGGGAGACAGTAAACACATGAAAGGATTGGCACATGACACTCTCAGCTCCAGAAAGACAACGCAAAGAACTGTACCAACAGCAAGCTGTGCTATAGTGTTATTTTTGCAAATAAAAAGCAAAGCATTCATCATAAGGCAATTGGCCGGAACAAGAAAAATACAGTTCAGCAGTAATCCAGGAGCAACCCCGCAACTACTTACATCACGAAACTGAACCTTTCCAAGTTCTCCTAATTCACTGACGCAACAATAAGCAGCTTCCGACTGTAGAAAGAGCTGAGCCAGAGTCATCTCCTCACTCCGGAAAAGTTCCCCCATGGCGCCAGACAGTACATCAACTGAGTACCTGGATTTCTGTGCAACCTAAGGCAAAAAGAGAAAAATCGGATGACCTTGGCAAGTCCTAAGAGGGCTGGGAGCAAACAACAGCCTGGGAAGTCTCTTCCGTTTTGCGTTTCATGTATTCCAGCTCATGCTGACAGGTCTTGAACAACTGTTTTGACATCCTGCTTAGAAAGATAGAAAGGAGAAATTGCTGAGGCTGTTACTGAATCCTCTTCCACAGAGTGCCTGATGAAAAGTCACTTCCTTCTCAGTCAACAGCAGGATCAAATGACAATATTTTGGGACATCTCAATACATAAGAATGTATCCAGATTAAAAACAGGAACTGGGAATCCCAAACAGCTTTTTAATACCCTGGACACAGTATTATGAAGCAGTGACATTCCCACTGCTCTGGGTTGTTTTCCACTTGTGTCACTTTCTACCCTCTGCCGTCCATTCCTGACAGCCCAAGTCCCTGCATTACCCTAAAGCTTTGGCTACCTTAAAGAGTTTAACCTTCCAAATTCCCCAGAAGGCCCCATTTTCTCTCTAAAGACTCTAAATACATAATCATTGTCTTAGAAAAATAAATAAAAAGGAACAGGCTTGCATATTATACTCAATTTCAAGTCAAGCATAACAGGAATACACTGGTCATGACAAAGCAGTTTTATCAACCACAGAGAATAAGCTTTCGACCTCTGCAGCTTTCTGTTTCTTATCCCCACCTTCAAGATTAATTACACTGTCCCATCTGTTAAAGCTTCTCGAGCAGGAGCCAGTGAAGGTTTCATTTTAGGGCCGTCTGATCGCTGCCAGGTAAGAAAGACCATTTGCGCTATCAGTGGTCCTGAAACTGCAATTATTTATTCTCCATCGGCCATTGTGAGGCACAGACCGTACCCTCTAAACTCAGCAAAACGTGCAGTATTTTTAGTATCATGAGCGCATCCATAATGAGAGGTGAAGCTGACATCACAGGAAGAATTTCTCTTCGGGGAGGCTGGGAGACATTTTGAGAGATCTGAATGACAAAACCTTTGTGCATTTGATGTTCAAGGCAACTGAACGACACGTTCAGATATGAGCAAGGATTTCTCGAGAGATTATGTGGCTTGACTTTATGACTGTCTATACCTGAATCATCCAGGTCAGCTGTTACCAGTCCCCACCATGCATCACCCCTCAATTATGGGATAGATTCCACAATCTCTAAACACATAAAATTACGCCTGATCAGCATAGTTCCGAGGCTGCCAATAATGACAGCCCACAAGGAGTTGCCTCCCTCCTGTTTTCTAACGATTACAAGTCTCCCTAGAACGTCTCTCCGACTAGAGCCAAACAGAAAACCACAAGCCAAAGCGATTAGGGGATGGGGTGGGGGGGGGGCAGTCATCAAACGAAATATGAAAAAACAGTAATTCTGCACGAGATGAATCCAAATAACGCGTCCCCGCGCACGACCTGTCACCCAATCCTCACCTCCTAACGAGGTATTTGGATTCACCTGCTTCATTTCCTGTCTACCCGACGAGCCCAGGCACACCTACCTTCTCAAGGAGGGACTAAAAGAGGAAAATCCTCAAGTTGGGACCTCCTTCAAGAAAGCGCCCCCGCAAATTCTTAGGACATCCCAATAACCTTCAGTTCCCCCCATACCCCTTAAATGGGGGAAGGGATCAGGGCCTCTAAAGGGGAATGAATCTCCAATTCTTCTGTCCACAAGAGGGGTGTCCAAGGAGGGGTGTCCAAAGAGGGGTGAACCCACATTTCCTTTCAGAGAGACCTAGGATCCCTGCCAGTTCCTTTGACAAGCGAGGGGGCTGTTAGAAGGATTTCCTCTGCCCCTCGGAGGCCGTTTCCTGCCGCGCTGTACCTCCAGCCCCCGCTCACCTCCAGCGGCCAGCGGGGCCACTACCACAGCAGTCGCGGCAGACCGACCCGCAGTCTCCCCAGCTCGGGGCTGCAGCGCCTTGACGTGCGTGCGTCAGCAGAGCCCCGCCCCCGCGCCGCCGCCGGACCCCGCCCCTAAGATAACCTCATTGAAGTCGGCCAATCCGGAGCCTCCTCCGTCAGCTGCCGCAGTGTGTTTACGCCATCTTGTTCGCCCGGTGGGGGCTCCGGGCGTCGGCGGCCGGAGGGGTGGGGCTGGCCGTGCAGGTGCTCGAGCCCTCCAGACTCTCCTTTCTCCAGCCCTTATCCTCCAGGCAAGGCTGTCTGCGTTCTTTATGTCCACATTCAAAAAATGAATTCACAACGGTTTCTCCTCGAGGGAAGAAGCGGCCTGAAGGACGGGGAGAAATCATTAGGAAAAGACCCGAGAGGTGGAGGGGAGCCTGAAAGCGCACGCAGCACTCACACACACTTTTCTCTTTAGTTTACAGAAAAGAAAATGTGAGCCCTCGAGTGCGGAGCGACTTGCGAAAGGTACGAGGTCCCGCAGTAGAGCCCCGAAGAGGGGCTCGTCACTTGACGATAGAAGTCCCCCCTTTAAAACGGAACTTGGTTCGGTCGCTCAGCAGCTGGACAGGGTCTGATCCCAGTCCGCTGCGGGGAGAGTCCCTAAGACCGCGGTGCGGGTCCTGTCTGGGGGGTTCCTGCGGCCCCGTTTGACACATCAGGGCTTTCTATTCCTCAAAATTCTTGAAAGAATAACTAACTTGTTTAAAAAAAAACAAAAAAACAAACAACGCACGAGTGATGCCAACCCGTGTTTATAAAAACGACTTTCTCGGATATTGATCTGGATTCCTTTTTCTCGGCCTTTTAAAGGGGAGCAGGGATCCCGCGTGGTTGGTAGTAACTCAGACTGCATCAGGAGCGTCTCCCGGTGTGTCAGGAAAAACTCGGAAAACCGGTTACTCGGTCTCCGTGGGTGGTGGAGCCCTGCTGAGACGCCAGCGCGATGAGGGAGACGTTTCCCAGCGAAACCTGGCGCTGGGGAGTTTGTCTGCCTGACAGTGACAGCAGCCCCGCTTCCCCGGCCGAAAGCGAACCAGCAAGGGCAGAAAGGCACATTTGCTCCGATGTCTCTAGTTCACGTGGAGGGCGAAGGTAGAACTTAACCGCACGACGATTCGGGGGACAAGTAGCACCTTGGAGAGCCCCGGACCCTCCCTTTCCTGGTGAACCTAAATGCCCTCGCCACTTTCCCAGCGCGGTAGGGACCCACGTTTGACAGCCCGTCAAGCTTTAGAAAACTGTTAGGCAATGACGGTCATGAGCTTTTAAAAAAAAAAACAACAAAAAACCTTTTTATTTTTAAACCTCAGAGTCAGCTGCATGCCAACCACCGATTTTTCATGCTCTACCTTTAAGACACCTTTTCATCTGGACTCAGCTTAATTCCCTTGAACTCGCTTTTTTTCCCTGTTTTCCTTGAAAGTGTATCCGCCAGAGCTCCTGTTCTGTCTCCTTTCATCTCCTGCCCTCCGCCTTTCCCCAGTGCTCTAGTTCTGTTCCCCCGGTGGTCTCTTCCTTAGCAGTCCAGCCTGTCCTCAGTGGAAATGTCTATGCGTGGGACTCACACCTAATTTTTCCGTCCACCTCTCTTTTCCAGGGCTCAGAGATAGAGTTTCAAGCTGCCGGAATAATGTCATTCAGGCAACAGATGCTTGCTGAGGCCCTGAAACGGGGCAGACATGGTCCCAGGAGCTGGGGATAAGAAAGTGAAACAGACAGCTTTCCTACCCTAACGGAGTTCTCAGTGCAGTGAGAAGTAAAGTTCTGGTCACCGAGAGAGACAGAGAGAGGTAGATAACGTAGACAGATGGAGACCAGGGGTATGTATGAGTGCAATGGTTAATGTTCACTTTCAACCATTATTTACTTTACTTTCATCTTTACGAACCACACACTTTTTCTAGGTGCTGTACAAACAGGATCTCATTTAACCATCACAACAATATTGGGAGGCAAATACTATTATTACCCCTATTTAACATGATATGGTGATGGTGAAACTGAGGTACAAAAATTTGCCCAAAGTCACTCGGCTAATCAATGGCAGATCAGGAACGCCCAGTCAGTTTGTCACCATTTCTGTGCCCTCGTGCACTGCGCTGTTTTGCCTCTGGTGAGAGTGCCGTCCCTGAGCCCACCCTCGATTCAAATCTTGATCTGCCACCTAATATCTGTAACCTTAAAGCTCTGTAAGCCCCCATTTCCTGATCCGTAAAATGGACTTAATAATAGTACTGATTTCATATGGTTATTTTGAGAAGTAAAAGGAACCTAGCACATTCTTGACACTGTCTGCATTTTTAAGACGGTAGCTGTCATTATCATTATCATTATCATTGTCATCATTGTTGTTGACGTACCAAATGCTGTGTAATGGACCAGAGGATGTCAGAAAAGCTTACATTGAGGGGATGACGTGAGAGCAGAGTTTTCAAGGATTAGAGCCCTCGTTAAATAAAAACTCCCTTCCCCTGAGATCCTTAATCCTGCTAATGGCATCATTGTTTTTTGTAATTACCCAGACTCCAAGCTTAAGCCATCTTTAATTCCACTTTTTTCTTTTCTTTCCACATTTAGTTGCCACGGCATGCTAACTCTGGGTCCTGCATTTATTTCTTGCCTTTACCCCCTCACTCATTTTTATGTTGACTGCCAGTAACCTAGGACATGTTCGCTTGCCCCTCTCAGATAACTAAAGAAGTGGCCTATGGCGGGCAGCACGGTGTGTAGTGGACCACATGCTTTTGTGCCACGGGAACGAGGTGTGAATCCCAGTTCCTCCATTTGGTCCATCTGATACCAAACGTCAGAGAAATAATTCTCACTCTAACAGTTACATGGTATGTGAACTTGAGCAAGTTAGTCCACTTCCTTGAGCTTCATTTTCCTCATTGGGAATCTCGTGAGATTTCTCTGTTTCTTTTTTATAAAACACAGTACTTTCTACATGACTTTTTTCTGTTACCAAACTATAAACTCCTCTTCTCCCCTAGCATTGGGCCTACTCATTCAATAGTAAGTGCTGTTTCTTGAATGAGCATGTGGATGGGTAGATGACTGTGAAAGAAGTCGGGCCTTCGAGTAGGAATTCACTACCAATAAAAGAACACAGGTGTCACACAAAAAGGAGCGTGACCTCATCCTCCCTCTTCTCTATTCCCTCTGTCTTACGAACTTCATTACCTGTGGGGAGGAGAGCTCACGGCAGATGCCTGTGCTCCTGTAACAAAGGTATGAAGGGCAGCTGGGAAGGCTCAGAACAGGAGTTAGAATCAGAAAATGTCTGTGGGGCCGGTGAAAACTGCAGGATCATCAACCTCAAAGAAACACTAGCGCTGGTGTCTGTATTCCACTTACAGTTCTCCAATTTATTCTACATCGAAGATACCCAGGAGGGGAAATGGTCTTTAAAGTCAATGAAGAGCACTTTTATTAAAAAATCCCAAATCATCAAAAATCTAACATTCCCTTTAACAAATGTCTATTAAGTGCATGCTTTATACCAGGCCTAATGCTAGAAACTGGAAATGCAGAAATGAACAGGAGCCCAGAGCCTACTGAGGGGACAAACAACTAACTGTAATATGTACTATGTAATACAGCAGCAATTGGAGCCAGGAGTCTGTGGAAGCCCAGAGAAGAGCCTTATGAATCCTGTCTGGCCTTGGGAAAGGCTTTCAAAACATGACATTTGCACCCTGGCTGGTGTGGCTCAGTGGATTGAGCGCCAGCCTGTGAACCTAAAGGTTGCCAGTTTGATTCCTGGTCAGGGCATGTGCCTGGGTTGTGGGCCAGGTTCCTGGTGGGGGGCTAGTGAGAGATAACCAATTGATGTATCTCTAGTACATCAGATGTTTTCTTCCCTCTCTCCCTCCCTTCCCCTCTTTCTAAAAAATAAATAAAATCTTTAAAATATTTTAGAAATGAAAGACATGACATTTGAGATGGGTACAGATAGGTAGATACAGATACTGATATTTTTTTGTTTTAATTTTTTTTAGATTTTATTTAAAGTGTCGGGCTGTATTTTAAAAAAAAATAATTAAAATTCTAATTTTGAAAATGTTCTTCAGAGCAGGGTGAGCAGTTCATTTAAATTATTTCTTCTACTTGTTATTAACAAGGAGCCTACAAAAGAAGAGAAAATGAAGAATTATGCTTCCCAGAGCTCTCCTGAATACCTGCTCACTCCTTTGGGCCAATTCCACCCCATGGGAAGACCTGAAACGCTGAAACAGGCCCTTGAACCAATCTCAGTCCATGAGTATCAGCGTGGATGGGAAAACCCAAGACTTGAAGGTGCCAAAGACACGCAAACTCAGCAGCAGAGTAGACAATAAGGACAGGCCTGGCCCCGCCCCTCCTCCACACAGTTCTAAGGGCTTGGGCTCAGCCTGCTGCTTGACCAAGGCTATACAAATCAAAGCAACTCCCCTCAGGAAGAAGTCAGTTCCTGATTCTCCACAGTGTCTCTTCGGGGGACCAATACAAGCTGCCTAGGCTCCCTGAACAGGTGAATGCTGGCACCCTTAAAGCAGGTCATGAGGACTTCCAGGCTCCAGGACCAGCCTGCCACGCTCCTGCTGTTGGATCTTTTGATATTCCCAGAAGTGATGCTTCTGGACAAAGCTCCTTTCACACTTGGTGCAGCTGTAGGGCTGCTCGACAGTTTGGATGCACTGGTACTGCACTAGATCTGACAGGTGGCTGAAGCTCTTGCCACAGTAACCACAGACGAGGGAACTGACTTTTCCTCCAGTGCATGTGACTGGGCAGTGCAACCAGTTCCTTGGGCAAGAACCTCTCCTGAACACGATGGACACCACTGGTACCCTCCTGCAAGTGGCAGTGCTGGTGGGTCACCAGGCATACCCTGCAGCTGAAGTTTCTCATGCACACATCATCCTGATGCTGTTTTGTCGTCTTGAACTGGGGCCTCAACCGTGGCCTGCACCTAAGGCTGTCCTCTAGCTCTAAGACAGAGAAAGACTCCCACCCTGAGTGGGTCCACAAATAGGTGGCCAACTGCTTCTCACAGTGGAAGCTGATCCACCCAGAATGTTCGTAGGAAACGGAGGTATCCTTTTTCAGCTTCAGGCCCTGCCCACATTCCTGACCCAGTTGGACCTGCCTATTAAATTTCTGCTTCAAGTGGGCAGCCCAGACTTCTGTCACCGCCAGGGTCTCTGCCGCCCTTGGTGGGTTCTACATTAGTGTCCCTGGGATCTGATTCCAGGAGGACAGAACTGACTTGACTGTCCCAGAGCTCAGTCTGCTCTAGGGTCAGGAAAGCCAGCTCTTTTGCAATGCCTGAGTACTCTCCAGGAAGACCCTCAGGGCGTTCCTGGGGACAGACACCAACAAAGCCTTCCTCCTTCAAGTCACCCAGCATCTTTGTATCCAACTCTGCTTCTCCTGGCTAGCCAAGGACCTTCAGAGAGACCAGAGTCTCAAAGTTGCTCATCGTCACATTTCTGTAAAGCTCCTTCTGCTAGTCCTCCAGATTCTCCCACTCCTGCTCTGAAAAACAGGCTCTATCATTTTTGAGTGACCGGGACACCTTGGGGACCTCCCCCATGCTGCCTGGGGGCAGCTGCAGGACCCAGAAGTTTCTGTTCTTCAGCAGGTTCTCCAAGTTCTCTAGCCACTCTGCAGCAGGCTCCCCAGCACAGCCCACTTGCTCTCCAGCTGGTTTCCAAACTCCACCGTTATTTTCTTGAAGTCAGCCAAATTCTTCTCAGCTGTCCCCATGTGTCCCTCCAGGTTCTGTAGCTAGGCAGCCTGGGACGCCATTTTCTTCTCCATGCCCTGAATGGTGGCCACCACTGTGTGGAGTGAGATCTCTGTGCTCTGAAACTCTGAAAACAGGAGCTTTTCTCTGTTGATGGTGGGGGCAACGTGGAAGGAGTCGAAGGCGTGAAGGCACTTCCTCCTGTGCCTGTGCGGAGCCAGCACAGATTCCGACGTGGCTGCCAGTTGCCTGTCAATAGCAGGGCCCTGCCTGATGCCCTTCCAACTGCCTTGAAGGCATAGTTTTATAAAAGAATACAATTTCAGAAGTCAAACATAAATCAGTCTCATAAAAAGCAAAGTAAGCCCTACCCAGGTAGCTCAATTGGTTAGAGCATTGTTCCAATATGCCAAGGTTGAGGGTTCAATCCCTAACCACAAATTGGTTTTTCTCTTTCTCAAATTAATCAATAAAAAAAAATTTTAAAGGCAAAATAGATGCGGTAGACAGAATATTCCTCTGAAATGGGAAAAAATAATAACAAACCACCAAAGAACTAGAAATTTCCACTGAAACAACTAGGAAATAAGTATTTATTTTTGAATGTTGGGGCATTATTTGAGGTTTGTCCATAATCTTCCCTTATACTTTTAGTATTTGCCTTCTGACATCCATTGTTTGGGATGAGAAGTCAGCCATTAATCTTATTGTGGTTTACTTGTATGTGGTGAATCATGAATGCCTCATTTCAAGATTTTTCCTTTTCTTTTAATAGTTTTGTTTCAGTGTGTCTAGGAATGGATTTCTGAGTTTTGAGATAGGTATTGAAGAATGAATAGAAGTTTGTTCACAGGAGGAGACAGAAACAGTACAAACACTAGACTAAAATCAGATTTTCTTTTCATCACAGCATATATACTAACTTAGCCCAAATCTGATTAAAATGTTTTGGTCCAGAATAGTCAGGCATTTATGTTGATTTCATGTACAAGTTACCTACATGCTTTTGTAGGATGAAAGGGAGTATAAGAAGGAAGGAAGGAAGGAGAGAAAAGGGGTCTTCTGTGCTCCGTCTTTCTGTCACTTGAACAAGTACAGCATATGTTCAACAAGATCAAGTCTAAAATGCTGTTGATCACATAGTCCTAGAAGACATGAGCAACTTCTTACGAGGACTAGCCAATACTGTAATTCTGGGTGTCTGAGTGGAGCTATTTCTCAGCATCTGTAAAATGTCTAAGAAGTAGGTACAAAAATTAGTATTTTACTACCAAGACAAAGCAGAGAACAGAGGCACTGATCTAACAGAGTCTCAAAAATTATAAAATGTGTCATTACAGTGAAATGATTAAAGTAAATGTTTTTCCTACTTTTTCTCTATTTTTTTAGTTTGACTGAATACACAGCAATTGTCAAAATTTCCACAAATGAAGGGTCAGCTCATATTTGCTCATCCAACTTAGATTCTTAGACGGGGCCTGCAGGAGAGCATGAAAGTTAAACCACGTGTTTTGAAATACGTTGCTCCAGTGCCCTTTTTCCCATACGCCTCCTATATTAGTTTCAAAGGCTGTTGCACAAATACCATAAACTGGGTGGCTTAAAACAACAGAAATTTATTCTCTCAGAGATCTGGAGGCTAGAACTCTGAAATCAGGATGTGCACAGGGCCTTGATATTTCCAAGGAACACCTAGGGCATAATCCTTCATTCCCTCTTTCTAGCTTCTGGTTGTTTCCTACAATCCTTAGCTTTCCTCGGCTTCAGGATGCATCACTCCAATCACTGCCTCCGTCACAAAGCATTCTTCCCTCTTGTTTGTCTGGATCTATGTCCAAATATTTCACACCAGTCATTGGGTCAGGGCCCACCCTCATCCAGTGTGACTTCATCTTAAATCGTTTGCGTCTGCAAATACACTATTTCCAAATAAGGTCATATTCACAGGTTCCAGGTGGACATGAATTTGGGGGAAATGTTTTCAACCCAGTATACTTCCCTTACCAACTTTGGGAAGGAAATTTTGTTTTGCATAATTTTTCAGCTGTTCACCTACAAGTAGTTGGCAGCAACCAGTAAAATTAAAGTATTTTTATTTTTAGTATTATTTGTATTTTTATTTTTAGTAATAAAAATAATAAATTTTTGTTTAAAATTTTACTTCCTCTTGTCTGAAATCTTTGAGGTGCCAGTAGCTCAGTTTAATGATTGTCTAGTCAGATTATTTTTTGTTTTCCCCCTTTATGTAAAAAGGAACCCTGATTCTTAAACTATTCCCCCAAGGATCTGATTTGAGTGTTGGATGAGAGAGTTCTCCTGCCACAACCTTTGGGTGACCTGCAATCACTTGGACCAACTGTCATGCTTCAAGTGTTGATTTGCAGTTTGTATTCATAGCGGTAGTTTCTTTTGTGGTTTCAGTCTGAGTTCCTCTAAATAACACCTTGCTTTTACTTTCAAAGCCTGCCAGTGTTTAAAATAAAAGTCTTTTGGTAAAAAGTAAAATTCTCTTCATAATAGATTTTGAGGTCTCCTTTGGAGTGCAAAGAATGTCAGCTTCCTTCAGCTCTGTTAATGATTACATCTATAAGTAGACAGGAATGAGTCTAAGGCATGTGACATTTTCTGCAACCCTCAAGGCTCTTGTGACCAACACGTGAGGCACAGAGCGCTTAACTCCGGGAAGTTAAGAAAGCCATGAAAGAGGTTTCTTTAAAGAAATAAAACTTAGAAAACCTGAGGAAAATTGAGATGGGAAGAAGGAACAGAATGATTGACACAGGGCAGAGAGGCCTCTCTGAGACATTAGACCTAAAGTATTCGCCCAAGGAAAGAAAAGAAGAAAACTATTCCAGGAAGGTTCTGAAGGGCAGAATCTGGCAAAGGTTTCTGTGCTGGGTTTCTGGTGGCTTAGAGACAGGAGGTTGCACCTGGAGTGAAGAAATAAATACATTGGAAAATTCCAGTAGAAAGGATCTGGTTGATTCAATGGTCAAGGAATAGATCTAACTTGAACTGTTGGATTTCCACTGCCTAGCTTAGTGCCTGGCACTCAAATACACTTAATAAATGTTTTTGAGAGAAAGAAAACAAAGCTGGAAGTGTAGTTTCTTAACTTGTGACAAACTGATGTGGGTTCTTTGTAACTATGTACTTATTTAAGGCTGGAGATTGCTATGCCTTATAGTTGAGTTGTTTTGTGTTTTATAGAAAGTCTACTGGGCTGATGTGGCATCTTAAGGAAGGAGCTCTGGGGAAGGGTGTCTGCAGGAAGTGTGTGGGGATAAGGACATGGTCTTCAGAGAAGAAAAATAATTTTAGGGGAAGTAAGAAGTTATCTGAAAGAAAACCTTCAGTTGGATATTGTCTTGAGCCCTATTTTAACTGTTTCTTTTTCTTGGAGTTTTAGAAACTCTGAATACAGATGAACAATTATTTCTATTTAAAAAATATAATTCGGGACCAAAAAAAAAATCTTCTGGTAATATGTGTAGCCATTGCCAACACTATATTTGAGTAGAAATGTGAAGTAAGTAAATTTTAGAAGCCTTCCAATGAACTTTTACATGCCTCTCTTCGGTTCTTTTTTTTTTTAAATCCTCACCTGAGGATATGTTTATTGATTTTAGAGAGGAAAGGAGAGAGGGAGAAGGGGAGAGAGACAGAGAGTAAGAGAGAAAGAGAAACATTGATCAGTTGCCTCCCTTTAGTGCTCCTACTTGGGGATCCAACCCATAACCTAGGGAGGTGCCCTGACCAGGGTCGAACTCGCAACCTTTTGCTGTACAGGATGATGCTCCAACCAACTGAGCCACTCCACCAGGGCTCCTCAATTCTTTAATTCAATACAAAGTTTGGGGCTTGATATGACCTAGGCCGAGGTGTAGGAAATTGGTCAAGGATCCTAACTTTAAGGAATTCAGAATCTATGATGCAATAAGGATTTTATCAGCAATATATGGATAGTGCGTGGATAAAGGCATCACTAGCTGTGCTTGGAAACCTTTACTGAGAAGATTAAATTTGAAGTGCGTCTTAAAGGGTGAGAGGTGTTTGCCCGTTCACTGTGAACCTGGTCTGTTCTTTGCCTACTTTGCACACTGGGAGTGATTCCACCACCTCTCTGCAAAATTGTTTCTTTCAAGACTGAGTTGAAGATCAATCTTTTAATAATGACAACACTATACATCAAATTTTATGGGAGTGTAAACTAAAGTTACACTGAGTGAATGAAAAAAGTAATCATAGATTTAAATGTGTTCATTAAACAAGAAAGAATTAAGGTAAATTATTATTATTATTATTATTATTATTATTTTAAAGATTTTTTTTTATTTTTAGAGAGAGGGGAAGGGAGGGAGAAAGAGAGGGAGAGAAACATCAATGTGTGGTTGCTTCTTGCACACACCCCTACTGGGGACCTGGCCCGCAACCCAGGCATGTGCCCTGACTGGGAATTGACTGGTGACCCTTTGGTTTGCAGGCTGGCACTCAATCCACTGAGCCACACCAACCAGGGTGAATTAAAGTAAATTAAATAAGCATAACTCAACATGTTTTAAAAACACAACAAAATAAACCCAAATAAGGCAAAAAGAATTAGTAAAGTCAAAATAGCTTAAAGGATAACAAAAATAAGAGCTAGTTCTTTTTGAATATCAATAAAAATATAAAAACATCTGGTAAAGTGAGACTACAAATATAATAATAATGAGAATTGGTTTTAACCACAGATACAGAAGAAATGTTAAACATAAAATACTATATAAACTTATAAATATAAATGTTAATATATTTTTAAAACATTAACAGATTGAGTGATTTTACTTAAAAATTATAAATGAAGAAAACTGACTTAGTTTTACATGTTTTGTTAGATTCATATGTTTCATTTTTTGAGCAATTTAAATTGCATTGTATTTTTAAACTGATTTTAGAGAGAGAGAGACAAAGGGGAGAAGAGGGAGAGAAAGAAGGGAGAGATTTGTCGTTCCACTTCTATGCATTCATTGGTTGATTCTTGCATGTGCCCTGACCAGGGATTAAACCTGAAACCTTGATGTATCGGGACAACATACTAACCAGCTGAGCTACCTGACCAGGGCAGTACTTTATTTTTAATTTCAGTTCCCATGTGTTCACTATAACTGTAGAGAGATAGGATTCATTTTTGAGTGCTTATTGCATATCCTATCACTTTGCTGAGCTCATGTATTTATTCTAGTGTTTTTTGTAAATGCATTCCGTGGGACTTTTAAAAAGATTGTATTTATTTATTTTTAGAGAGGGGAAGGGAGGGAGAAAGAGAGGGAGAGAAACAACAATGTGTGGTTGCCTCTCACGTGCCCCCAGCTGGTGACCCAGCCCCGAAACCTGGGCATGCACCTTGACTGGGGATCGAACTAGCGACTTTTTGGTTCACAGGCCACACTCAGTCCACTGAGCCACAGCAGCCAGGGCTCCTTGGGATTTTTTACAAAGACCATCATGATCCTGCACAAAGTCAGAGCTTTCCTTTTTCTTTTCCAATCTGTATGCCTTTTATATCCTTTTCTTTCCTTATTGTGCTGGCTAGTTCTTCCAGTACTCTCTCTGGAAAAGTGGTTAGAGCAGACATTCCTGACTTATTTCCAATCTTGGGAAGAAACAATTCAGTCTTTCACTATTAAATATGATGCTAGGTAGGTAGGTATTTTTATCAAGTTGAGGAAATTTCCCACTATTCCTGGCTTTTTGAGAGGTGGTTTTTTTTTTTTTTATCATGAATCTGTATTGAATTTTGTGAAAGGCACTTTTTGCATCAATTGATACAATCTATTTTTCTCCTCTTTGCTTTATTTATATGGTGGATGATTACACTGATTGAATTTTGAATGCTGGATCAGCCTTACAACCTTAGAATAAACACCGCTTAGCCATTATATAATTCTTTTTTACATATTGCTGAATTCTATTTGCTATTGTTAAGGATTTGGGGATGTATTTTCATGAAGGATATTGGTCTATATTTTTCTTTTTTTGTACTCTCTGTCTGGTTTCGATATCAGGGTAATACTGGTCTCATAAAATGGGTTGGAAAGAGAGCCAAACTCTTTTGTTTTCTGGAAAAGATTGTACAGAATTGGTGATAATTCTTCTTTAAATGTTTGATAGAATTCTCCATTTTCTGATTTTGATGGTTGTACTAGGTTATATATCTGAATGTTCTTATTTGTAGAAAATACATAATATTTAGGTCGAGACATCAGGTTGTCAATTTACTTTCAGATAGTTCAGAAAAAAAATTTTTGACTTAAAAAAATTTTCTGTAAATTTTAAAGAATTTAAAAATTTCATAAATGACAAAATTTTCCAGCTAATCTCTTAACCATTTTGATCACTCTGTTATTCTAGTGCTCCTAAACATTGATTAATATATTTTACATATATTTGTACTGAATATCATGGACTTATTTGGGAATCTTTCTACTTCTTATGCATTTATTTCCTCTCTTAACAGCCAATTATAAACATTAAAGTTTTTGGACCATGAATTATCTGAATGGTTGAATTGCCTCTTCCAATTTAAGTCATGGAAAAACTTTAAATCATCTCTCTAAAGTAGTATAATGGATTCAGGAACCACATCTGTGCTGATTGCTCACTCACACCAATCAGTGGCCCCAAGGATTTGTAGAAATATGTGTTTTGGTGGAAAAATGAGTCACTCCACCAACACATAGCTGGCCTCTCCCACCCAGAGCACAATGAAAACGTGGAAATCTAAGTGAAGCACAAAGCCTCTGCATCTGAACAAGAGTCACACTCTTCCTGCTCTGCACATTGTGAAATGGAAACCCCGTTTCCCGGGAAGAGGGCTGGGTTCCACAAGTGAAACGGTCTTGCTTAGATGTGTCCAGCTGCCAAACACTTACTGTTTTTATTGAGAGTGTGTTGTTTCAAAGATCTGGTCTCGGCTCCAACTGGAAAGTTGAAAGGAAGGTGGAGGATCCTCTTGTGAGCCACGGAATGAGTTTAACAGAAAGTCTTCTTGATACCAGTTCTTTTTTTTAAAAAAAAGGTTTTATTACTTTATTGTTGTTCATTTACAGTTGTCCTGATACCAGGTCTTGACTGGTTCAAGTTACGAGAATGGGCAAAGGGTTGTTGTGTACATTTCTTGATACCAGTGGTATGTCAATCATTCTGACACGGCTGTTTCTATGGATGAACATATTTCATTCTCAAACAACCTTTGTTTCTTTTAAATCCTCACCAGAGAATATGCTTACTGATTTCAGAGAGAGAGAGAGAGAGAGAGAGAGAGAGAGAGAGAGAGAGAGAAACATCAACATGAGGGAGAAACATTGATCGGTTGTCTCCCCTGCATGCCCCGATCAAACCTGCAACCCAGGTATGTGCCCTGAGGGGATGAACCCACAGCCTTTTGGGGTGCGGGACAATGCTCCAACCCACTCTGCCACTCGGCCAAGGCCCTTCCAAACTATTGTTGGCATTCCCTCAAATCGATTTTCTTTCTAAAATTCCAATCAGTTTCTCTTCCTCTTCTGGTTGCAATCCTTAATTAGTGCTTTATAGCCTTTAGGAGAAAGTCCAGACTGCTTAGCATGACTTCCAGGATGCACTGTCATTGGGCAGCTTTTCTCTGCCCAGCCTCACCTTTAGCCTCTCTGCCTCCACACATCTTACACTTCAGCGTCGACAGAATATTTGTTGCGGCAAATAGCCACAAGGGCTCAGACAGCCTCATGCCTTCACCAAGAGTTTTCCTCTGCTTAGAATCCCAACCCCCAGCAAATGCCACAGCTCAGCCACTCTGAAATGTCCCCTGTCACCCTGATATAAAAAGTATACTCTTTTGTCTGTGCTGTCATTGTTCATTACATGTGCTGCCTTCTGTGCTGCTCTCCCATTAAATTGTAGTTGCTGAGGTCCGTGTCCAGCTCTCGTGTTAGACTGTAAGTTCCTGATAGCAAGGACCATGTCTTTCCATCTTTGGGTCCCCATCTCCTGGCACTGGGACTAGCACTTCATAGGCACTCGATAAATATTTGTTTGAGTGAATGATATTCAAAAAGATTTTTCTGAAGCACTATCAGGTCTCAGAGGGCTTTTTAAAGTATCAAAGATTCGTCTCATAGACTCACTGAATATCAGAACTGGAAGGAACCTTAGAAATCATGTACTCCTATTTTCTCATTTACAGGTGAAAAAAAACTAAGGACTAAAAGAGAGATGAACCAAGAGAAGAGAAGTCACTTGAAATTATGTACCAGTTTGGGGGTGGGGCCAAACTGAATAATCTGAATAAATGAGGTAAAGCCACAGAAGGGTTTTTTTTTTTTGCAGAGGAAGGCAACACAGTAACATTTTAGGAAGATTTACTGGCAATGCTGTACATGCCGGACGAATTGGAGGGAAGAGGTTAGAGATGCAGGGACCAACCAGGAAACAACTGTAACAACGCAGGCATCAATGGGTAACAACTGGACCAGAGAGGTGGCCGCACCAATGGGAATGACAGAACGATTACAGGGAAAGGCCAAGCAGACCTTGGGATTTCATTTGCTTGGAGAGGTGAGTGAGAGAGAAGAGTTAGAAAGAACTGCAAGATTGGAGACTGGTGGTTGAAAGGGTGATGGTACCATCAATGGAAGTAAGAAAGTCATGAGAGGTCTTATTCTTGAGGGAAGACATTAAGTTTAAGTATGTGTCGAGTTGAGATGATGGCGGGATATCCAACGAGGCTGTAAGCAGTGGGAGATGAGAGCGAGCCTGGCGTTTAGGAGGGAGGCTGACATACTGGTAACCAATCACTGCTCCTCCTGGCCTGGTGGAATCTCGCAACCTCCTTAGGACCCTTGGTAACACCTGGCCCAGCAGGGACCTCCCGAACTCTGCTTCAACATAACAGACCACAGCATCCCTTCTGATCACTTGGTGTCTGTCTGTCTGTGCCACTGGTTTCCAATATGTTTAACACTTCAAGAAGCAGAGACACTGATTTTAGAGTCACAGCAAAGAGGATGCCAGAAGAGAAGAAAAAAAGAAAAGAGGGAACGTGACTGGAACCAGAGCAGAGGGATGGAGGCAGAACTCATGTTAAATACCTACATTAAGAAAGTAGCCCAAGAAAGAAAAAGGAAAGTGGCATGAATATTCACAGCAGGATTATTCATAATAGCCAAAAGATGGAAATAACCCGAATGTCCATCGACAAACACCGTGTAGCATATCTGTACAACGGAGTTTTATTCAGCAGTTAAAAGGAATGAAGTACTGATACATGCTACAGCAGGAGTCAGCCTTGAAAATAAACCAAGTGAAAGAAGGCAGGCACAAAAGGCCACACGTTGTATGATGCCACTTACATGAAGTGTCCAGATCAGGCAAGTCTGTAGACCGCAAGTGGACGGGTGGTGGTCAGGGCCTGGGAGCAGGGAGGAATGGGGAGTGACTGCGAATGGGCCTGGGGCCACAAAGCTGAATTTCGCCTGAGCCCTGTACTCCTGGAAAACACTGATGTTTAAAGGCCTCTCCCTACCCTTTTGTGTCCTGGAAAACAGCTTACTGCAAAGAAGCACCCTCTCCCTATGACTCACAGGTGCCCCCTTATTTACCTGTGACCAGGGCAGAAGTAGACCCTCCCTATTCTCATTCTTTGTCTCATAAATGACATGGAACTGCTTGTCTCCACTGATCACTCAGAACAAAATGCTTCCCAACAAAACTTCATGTAAGCCTCTCTCCTTCCCCCAGGCCCCTGATCTTTGGCCTATTCTCAGCCTCTGCCAGCCCACAACTCCTGAGGACGGGCTGACTTCAGGGAAAAGCATTCTCTGATCCACTCTCATATCACCCTCCCATCCATTCCCTGCACCTGTTCTTGTTTGTGCATTTTTAGCTTTGTTTAACTCTCTCAGTAAAAGAAAACTCCCTTTTGTTTGGCCTTGAGACACACGGATCTTCTGGTGACAGCGTTCTGTCCATTACAACAGACCCGTCCCTGACTGGACAGTAGTAGCTCCTTCCCTCCCGTGCAGACACCGCCTCAAATAAAGTCTCCCTTTACTAAGTCGGGATCTTTTTTTTTTTTTATCTGACAGGTGTTTATTTTGGGGGTGATAAAAATGTTCTCAAGTTGACTGTGGTTGCCAACTCTGCGAACGTACTAAAAACCATTTAGTGCATTTTAAATAGGTGAACTGTAAATTATATAAATGACATCCAACGAAGCTTGGGTTTTAAATGTTTTTTTTAGAAGTTTTATAAGCTGTTTTAAAAAATAAAAGGAAGAAAAAATAAGTTAGCAAATGGGACAAGAAATAAACAAAAAAATAACACAGCCACACGGGAGAATCTCAAGGACAGCAGTGCTCAATCCTGCAGAGTTCAACTAAAATTAGAAAAGGAGAGATAGTTGGCAGAATATGGAGCTTATTCGTGACTTTTAAATTCACTTTCGGTAGGGAGGAAGCCGACCTTTTGTAGAACCTGCAGAAGTGTAAGGACTGAATTGGGGATAACAGATGTGCAGCATCAGTTCCGGAAAACAATGGAATTGAGCAGGAGAAAACGGACAGACCCACCCTGGAGGCGACAGGAAGGTAAAACCGGTTACAACTGCAGTTTTTGTTTGTGTGTTTGCTTTTGTCATTTATATGTAAGATAAGGGACCAGTTGTCATTTATATGTCAGATAAGGGACCAGTGCTTGTTGAAGGCGAAGGGGACGGAAGGCTTTATGGCACTTTCACGAATGCCTTTTCTGGGTGTTTTCTGTGTGTTAGACTGAGTCACTGCTTCCCTGAGACTGAAAACCTCTCCCCCCCCACCCACCCCCCCGCCCCGGGACACACCTGCTGTGTCCTGTGCATGGTTTCTAGCACCAAACGATGCATAAGCTAGCACCTGATAAATATTTTTTATTGTATGCTGGTTCAGGAAGTCTATCCTATAATTAATGTTTGGAAAAGAAAGGAAGAGGTTTTTTCAGAAGAGAAATATACAAACCTCATAAGCACTTTCCATATATGTCAGAGGGACAAGAATAGCACCCATAAATCTGGGGAGAAGAACCCACGGCAACTGTGAGCCAGCTGCTGAGGACTGGTTTTCTGTGTGGGATGGTTTGTTTCTCTGATGTGAAGACACGTCATTCATCCCATCCCAACCGTTTATTATTAACAAAACACACTGTCTCCCTGGGCACAGATCCAGAACTGAATGGAACTCTTTCAGGCCGCACCCCTCACACCTTGCCGAATCTTCCTAGGAATAAAGTGACAGACTTAAAGCAGAACCACAGCAAGAGGTGCCTGGCTACCTACCCCTCACCTCAGCCCTGCCCTTTCACACCTCCTGTTGCCACTGGGGGAGGAGAGAAAGGGCCTACCCTCCCTCTTCCTTTACCCTCCCGCTGTGAATCCTTCCCCACTCTCCCAGAACGTAGAGGCAACTGTCCCTGAGCGGCTGGGAGGGCCCTCTGCTTTGTGTAGGAAAATATTCCTGCATCTGCCTCTCCTGCTACGCCCTGGACTTCTCCTTAGGAAGGACTGAGCTTTCCTCATCCTCCTTGAAGTTCCCAGCCCAGGAGCTGGCTCATGGTAAGTGGTCACACTTTGCTGAGCACGTGGACAGATGGAGGGATAGGCTAGAGAGCTGTGAGATCCCAGCCGCTGACATGACTGCAACCTGCTCTTTTTCTGGGCCACAGGGTTGTTTGTTTCCGCCTTTCTATATCCCTTCTACAGACGCTGCCTCAGCAGCTGAGAGCACACAATGGAACAGTTTGCCTCTCAGCAAATGGAATGAGCAATGGAAAATGGAAAGCGTCAACCCTGAATGCAGGTGACGGCATGCTGAATGCAATTCCAAACGAAGGGAATCTGCTTATTTTCACTGAAATGAAGTCCTCTGAGAACTGTTCCGCTCCAGTTCTGTCAGTGTTGACAAAACTAGTTCACCAAGGCTTAGCACTCCCCCTGTCGGACTTAGCTGGCACTTCGCAAGGAGAGGAACAGCAGAGAAACATCTAAGTAGGGGAAGGGCCCTTTCTGCAAAATTCTCTGTTGATGAGGCATCAGATGGCTCATGTATTTACTGCACTACCCATGGAACCTAATTTGACTCATCTCAAATACTGTCATTCCTTTTGGAAGAGTAGAAATAGTTTCCTGATGGGAAAGCTGAAATGGCATGCACTTAATTCCTTTAGCAAGCACACAACCACAAAAATCAAGTCCACCACTAGAATTTATCTTCAGTGCACCCCCCACCGCGTGCCCTGCAACAGTGAGGTTTAAACTGTAATCTCTAAATGTCCACTGAGAGAGAACTAGTTGAATAAATACAGTGCATCTATACTTTGGAAAACAAGACAGCTCTACATGTACTGATAGGGAACAATCTTCAAGATATATTAGTGACTGAGAAAAAGGAAAATGCTGAGCAGTTTGTATATTTGATTTTACATGCAGAGACTTTCTACGGAAGACTCCACAAGACAATAGTAACAATTTTCTCCTGGGAAAGAAATTAGTTGCTGCAGACAAGGGTGGAAAGAAACCTCTTCACTGTATTTTTGTGTGCTGTTCACGCTTTGTATCTTGCGTGTTACCTATGAAAATAATCTAACCAACTAAAGAATGTGAGAGCCGTGTGAAGGTTCAGTGAGTTTCTCCACGGTCACTCTTCTTTCTTCTAGAGATCTTACCAACACTCAGTGGAAGCAACTTAGACGGCCAAAATACATTTTTTCCTTTTGAATTCTAAAATAAAGTGATCAGGTCTAGCAGATATATATACGTGTGTGTGTGTGTGTGTGTGTGTATTTATGTATTATGTATAATTTTATATATTATATTTGATTTTATATATCAGGTATGATTTTATACTCGTATACTAGTTCATTCTACTTGAATCTCAAACAAGAAAGCCATTTGTTTCTGAGAAAACAGCTATTGAAGTGTTAGGGGAAATATTTTTTCCAACAGTCATTGGAACTGTCCCAGGCTACCCCAGACAGCTCTCCAGCTCCTTTCTGGGTCGGTGGATTCTCCAACTGGATTGACGGAGCCCCAGGTTTCCACCAAGCGACTTTTCATTCTTCCTAATGATAAGGCATGCCAGACTAGAACAGATCTTTTGCCAAGACCATCATCTATCCAGCTGGGGAAACCCAAGCTTGGTTTCCTAACTAGGGAAAAGGTTTGCCGCTTTTCTGGGGGAAAGGTGGGTGTTGCTGCCCCAGAGAACTCACAGCTCCCAGTGCTGTGCTAGAGAGCAAAATGGGCTTGTATGGGCAGCCTCTCTCTCCCTGGACTTCTGAGCTAAGGGGCCTCCATCGTCCTGCTTGTTGGTACCCATAATAATTGAAAAAACGTCTGTAGTTAATGCTCAGGCCGACAGGCTCACAGCAGCACAGGTGGGCGGCCATGTGTGCTCATCCTGTACTAATGAGAGGTGCAGTGCTAAGGGAGGAAGTGTGAGAGGGGTCCAGGGACCTGGCTTGAGCGTCAAGCCAGGGCTACCCTGCAGGTAGGTCAACTCTGTAGGTAAACCGCAGCAGGTCACTTGCCCTCTCCAGGCCCTCTTGTTCCCGTTGTGAGGAGAAGGTGAGATTTGATCATGTCTCTGATTGCTGAGCGCTGGTCTTGAGAATGTGGAGAGAAGGGTGCATTCCTAGATCCTGCTCTGAGGTTGGTGCAGCTAGGCCTCTGGGGCAGCGGTAAACACAGAAAAAGCTGATTTGTAGAGAAAGGTTAGAAGTAGGTAAAAGGCTTTACTTTTTATCTTATTGCCCATTTTAATGCAATTAAAATAGGATAATCCTAACGGAAACCTAGAGGAGCTTTGCAGCCCCTCACCACCACTGTGAACCTAGCTGAAATTCTCTTTCTTCCCTTCTCCAAGCAACCCCTCAAACTTTTAGAATAGCAGTTGGTAATTGGAGGGGAGGGGGTGTCAGAGTCCCCTTCGAAAAGATTGTGGATCCTTTCCTTTTCAGAAACTGGGCACAAGCCACCACAACACAATGCAAGATTTCACATATCACTTCAGGATCTCGTGCTCCACCTGACTCGCCCGCTCTAGAACTTAAAAGGCTGAGGCAGGTTTGCGGGTGAGCAGAACGGAGAGAGGGAAAAGTAGAGCAACACCCTAGGACCTGTTTCCTCTCCAGCTCACATTCCTGCGTCGCAGTCGCGCGCTCAGCGCCTCCGCTTGGTCTCCGGCTCCAACTATTCCAACCATCCTGGGAAGGGTGGGGCGCTCGGCTCTTGGGTCCCCCTCGATTTCCCTCCTCCCCCATCCTCGTTCTCCACTTCGGCCCCGGTCCCTCCCTTTCTGGGGTGGGGCCAGCCAATGGGCGACGAGACTCCCGGGTTTGGCCTGGGAGCCCGGGAGCTCAGAGATCGCTCCCCCCCCCCCCAGTTCTGGCCGAGGTCCCGGGGCGCACGGACGTGGCTTGAGTTTCCTCCGCTCTCCGATCGCTCTCACTCTCCTCCCCCATCCCGCTCTTCCTCCTCTCCCGGTCTCCCGCTCCGGCTTCAGCTCCACCCGCCGACCCTGCACGGCTCCGGGTAGCCATGGAGGACACCCAGCTCCACATCGTCGAACAGCCGCTCCCCGGGTACCATGACCCGGAGGACCCGGGGTCCTCGATAGTGCGGGCGCCGACGGCCGAGGAGCCGTCGGGTGCCGGCTCTGAGGAGCTGATCAAGTCGGACCAGGTGAACGGCGTGTTGGTGCTGAGCCTTCTGGACAAAATCATCGGCGCCGTTGACCAGATCCAGCTGACCCAAGCCCAACTGGAAGAGCGGCAGGCGGAGATGGAGGGCGCCGTGCAGAGCATCCAGGGCGAGCTGAGCAAGCTGGGCAAGGCGCACGCCACCACCAGTAACACCGTGAGCAAGTTGCTGGAGAAGGTGCGCAAGGTCAGCGTCAACGTGAAGACCGTGCGCGGCAGCCTGGAGCGCCAGGCCGGCCAGATCAAGAAGCTGGAGGTCAACGAGGCCGAGCTGTTGAGGCGCCGCAACTTTAAAGTTATGATCTACCAGGTGAGCAGGCGGGGTGGACCTCGCCCCGAGCTCCGTGCCCGGCCCGCAGTCCCAGGCCCGGGGCTTGGGGTCGGGGGACCTGCCCTCGGCGCGGCTCGGCTCTCCCGCCAGCCTGTCTGGGCCCGGGGGACCCACCCTCCTCGGGACGACCGCTCCTGGGGTGGGGTGGGGTGAGGGGCAGATTCCTGGAGTGCGCAGAGGGGCGCGCTCTGCACCCCGCTTCTCCTCACTGAGCCCCCCACTCCCTACGGTGTCAAACGTAGTGGAACCGAGTTAGGGGGCTGGACTCGGGGACACTGTCCCTCGCAGACCGCTCCCAACTTGGCGCTGTCAAAAGTCTACTCCGAGGAAGTTTGGGGAAAAGCCGTAGGTCCCTGGAAGCTTTTGGGACCCGCTGTAAACGGACACTGGCGGCAAGGCCCGGGTTTGGGGCCTCAGGCGCTGCTCGCCCGATATAGCGGGTGATTCAGGGCCCAGGCACGCACCCGCGGGGGCTGAGCCAGGCAAGGGACACCATAGCTAGCACACCCCCGCGGACCCCACACCCCCGCCTCAGCCTTGGCTACCTACCCTATCCCCTCAGTGCGATCTGTCCCTAGCCTCCAGGCACTTTCAGGCCCTTGGGGACGCCCTAGTCAGAGGCGCGCCTGTCCTCTTGGTCAGGTGGAAGCAGGCAGGCGGGAGTGGGAGTGGGTGGGTGAGACAGCAAGAGGGGCTGGTGGAGGGGAGTGGACAGCCCAGGCCCGCGGTCCGGGCACGGTGAATCACCTCGCATACCTGCGGGGGCAGTGGAGAAGCGGGCACTCGGGCTACAGGAGACTGGCGCGCTCCAGGCTCCGCCCAGAAGCTTATTGCTTCGTTTGCACCTCTCCCCATTCCTCCTGCCGGGATAAAAAAAAAAATGCAGTTTTTGTATCTGAACCCCAAATAAACCTGCCCCTCCCCACACCCCCTCCCCAATTCCATTAAGTTGGACCTCAGCTGAGGGCTTGGTGATCTTTGCGTGGGTGGGAATGTGCCCAGCCTTGCCTCCTCTCTGCTTCCCGCAGCCTGGGGCATGTACCTGTCCCAAGAAGATGAGACCGTGGGTGTGGGAAGTAACCTGTGCTCTCTCTCCCTGTCGAAGGGAGCAGAAGAAAAGGAGGGCTAGATTCCCCACAACCCCTAGGCGAGAAGACCCCCCTCCCCCTGTCAGAGAGCTCTGGTTCCACTGAAGACTCTGGGGCTTGGTCAGGCTGGCTTCTGAGTGACCATCTGGGATGCTCCGCATCCTGGGGTTGGCCTCTCTAAAGGAGCTAAGAAAGATGCAGATTGAGACAAGTGTTTGGAGACAGTAGACACGGGGAGGTGGGCGAGCTGGCACTTAGCTGAAGAGGTGGAGGTGGGACAGAGGCAAAAGTGGCATTCCCCTGACCCCTCCCCTGCCCCGGGCCTCCACCCAAGAGGCCTTTGAAAAGCTTTGCCTCTCCCCATCCAGCATTGTCTGGTAGTAACTGTTTGCCCAGGGTTGTTTTCACTTAGTCTGCTCAGAGAAAGCTCTGTGTGTGTGTGTGTGTGTGTGTGTGTGTGTGTGTGTGTGTGTGTGTGTGTGAGGTTTTCTAAAAGAGATCTACCTAGCACTGAGGGGCATCAAAGGAAGGAGGACAAGACAGGGGAGCAGGGGAGCAGGGGAGCAAACGAGCCTGACCTCTCCACCTGCTATGGTAGAGAGTCGCCATGGAGGGCTTAATGAGTGGCCCTTCTCACTTTTAAATGTCCCAGGCCATAGGACCTGGGACAATTCTTGGTCTCGGGGTAAAACTCGCCACGTCAAAGATGAAGATTCTGAGAGGACGGGTATGGAGGGAGAAAGGCTTCCGTGCAGAGGCCAATCGCATCCCTCGGTCACTCCCTGTCAGCCGCTGGCAGGGACCTGGAGCTGTGTATTGTGTGTCTGTGGGGGGAGGAGGCCAAATCTCAGGGCGGCTTTGACTCATTTGGACTAACCCAGGGCCGAGGAGGACAGAGTTGAGGTAGCAGGAGCAGCTCAAGCTGAAGACCCTGAGCCCCCAAATGTCAGGGGAAATAACTAAGAACTAAAATGGTCCCAACTCTGAGAAGAGCTCGGAGATAAAGGCTGGAGACAGGGGGGCCTCAGGGGAGCAGAACTTCCCGGAGTTGCAAAGCAGATGTTGCAGGTGGGGGCGAGCGGGCGGGGCACTCAGATGCCGAGGAAGGCAGAGGCTGCCCCTCCCTGAGGTCTGCAGGCCTGGGAAGAGAGCGAGGTAAAAATAGCTCTGGACCTTGGCAGACCTAATAGGGAAGATCAGGGGCGGCAACATTTATGGTAAAATCAGGCGGTTGGGGTAGGATGTTTGGGCCACCAGGCCTGGAGAGATTTGGAGAAAGGCTTCACAGGATGGTGTGAGTTCTCCAGCAGGGGAACAGGAGATTCTGTATTCCCCACTGCAGATGTGGGAGGTGATGATATGGCAAGGCGGGGCAGGGTGGAGGGAATCCTGAAAGGGTGGAAAGGCCCCAGCTGTGGGGTCAGGTCATCTGGCCTTCCACACCTTCTTCCTGGGGAATAAAGGAGGGAATCCCTTGTGAGGCCCCACCCCTGAGTCAGGGAACTGCTAGACACAGTGACGTCACAGGTTAAGTTTGCCTTTGACTCTCCCCCCCCCACACACACACATATGAAATTCAGCCCCTCCCTGGCAGTTCCTTCTGTCTCCCAAACAACAAGTAGCAGTTTGGCGTCCCATCCCATCAGATGACGCCTAGCTAGGCAACAGTTAGTGAATGAGAGAAGTGAATTCTGCTGGTAATTTGGGGTCAGTGGGTTGGGAACTGCTGGGAGGATCAGGCAGATTTGAGAACCATCCAAACAGCAGGAACTGTGATTATTAAAGAGCCAGTTCTCCCAGACGGTAATTTGGATATTATTAGAGTTCTTTTAGAATCCAAAAAGGGAGGCTAAAATGGAAATAAATGTGTTCTGGAGTATTTTTGATGAGGCAGTTGGTGACCTACACACGGACCCATCAGACCTGCTCCAAGTGCTTGAGGATAGGACCAGGAAGCATTTAAAGGATCAGGGGATCATGGGCATTAAAGGCGACAACACCAGGGCTGGAATGAGGGCTGGCTGACTTCTCCCCAAATCCTTGCCCATCCTACAGCTTCTTCTTGGACTCAAGGCAAATCAAGCCTACTTTGTTCCAGAATCCCAAAACCTTGTCAAAAAGTATTCCCAACCTGGAGTTCTGGTCCCTCTTGTCCCCCTAAGCCTAGTGGCCATGGAGAGATTGCTTATCATACCTTTCCTCCACAAAGCTGAGTTTGGGTTGCTTTTCCTGGCCATTGGATCCAAAGCAGGGAGGACGTTTTTAGGGGTATTTCTTTTTTTAATCCTCACCCAAAGACTTTTTCTTTTTCATTGCCTTTCGAGGGAAAGGAAGGGAGAGGGGAAGGGAGAGAGAGAAACATCGATGTGAGAGAGAAACATCAACTGGTTGCTTCCCACATGCACCCAAGATCAGGGATTGAACCTGTAACCGAGGTATGTGCCCTGACTGGGAATCGAACCTACAACCTTTAAGTTGAGGGATGATGCTCCAACCCATGGAGCCACACTGGCCAGGTATAGGAGTATTTCTAAGACTAAAGGAAATCATGCTCCTTGCTCTATTTTTTTTTTTTTTTTTAGTAAATAAAGTCTGTTTTAAAGGTCAGCCAGAAAGGCAGGAGTTGGCACAGGGTGGGCAACTGCTAGGGAGAGGAGAATTATCGGTGCCAGGTAAGCAGCCTCAGAGATGAGTAGTGGTTTGCTCCATTTTTTTGAATCATACCATTGTGAATGTTTTATCATTTTGTCATGATAGAATTTTTTAGTTGGAAGATGCTTCAGAGATAATCAACTTGTTTCTGCACTTTGTATTAGCGGAAGCTGAGGGTCAGAAAGGGGAAGTGACTTGCCTATTGTCACTCAAGTGATTGAGGGTCAAAGCTGAGGCCAGAACCCAGGTGTACCCCACCTCCTCTTCTGCTGCACTTTCCTTTTGAAAACAATATTTTATTTATTTATTTTAGAGAGAGGGGAAGGGAGGGAGAAAGAGAGAGAGAAACATCAACATGAAAGAGAAACATCGATCAGAGAGAAACTGATCAGTTGCCTCTCTTCAGTCCCAAGGGGGAACCAACCCAAAACTCAGGCATATGCCCTGACCAGGAATCAAACTGGCCACCTTTTGCCTTGTGGGCCAGCACCCAACCAGCTGAGCCACACCATTCAGGCTTTTGCTGCACTTTCTGCTCCTCACCTCCTCCTTCCATCCGTGGGCCCTACAGCAGAAAACAGGGCGGAGGCTAGCCCTGGCAGAGGCTTTCTTCTGGCTCCTTCATTCTCTGAGGGAGACAGTTTCACAGTCCTGGCACGGGGCTGCTGTGTGTGTGCGGGTGTGCAGCGTTGGCTAACAGTGGCTAAGGTGGATGGCCTTTAGCTGCTCAGCCTCGTAGCACTGAAGAAGAGGCAATGTGTGATCACCTGGCCCAATGACAGTGTGTGTGGGGACAGTAGGGTATAAGGACTAGAGCTCCCTGGCCCGTGGGGGTGTCCCCTGGCATGGCCTCTGCATCTGGCCAGACAAAGGCCACGTTGTCTCCTCAGCCTCCCTGCCCCTCTAGCCTTTTCCCTGTGCCCCACAGGGCAGGCTGGTACCTGCTGCTTTGTGTTTCTGTGGCTGCAAGCCTTTACTCAAGACTGCTATCCCTGGAGTCTGGTGACACACCCAACTATCCCTCTCCTGTGACATCTCCTGATTGTCCAAAGCAAGGGTGGCAGCTCAGCCCCTCAGGAGGGAGAGTTGGGAGCTGCTGCTGGGTGCCCCAGGATGTAGGCCCACCTATCATAAAAACAGCTTAATTTCTCTGTGCATCTTGGTGTCTGCTGGCCCAAGCATGGGTGATAGGAAGGGTGGCAAGGAAGGCAGGAGGGGAAGATTGGCCAAAGGGAAATAGCCAGGATGTCCCTCTTCCACGCCTCTCCCTCTCCTTATCCGGGGTGGCAGCCAGCACCCACCCTGCCCAGGGGAATAACAAGCGCTGGGATCAGCAGTGTCTGACTCTGAAGACGGTGAAGTTGTTTGCCTCCTCTTTACTCATTGGAGCCTCCCCAGTTAGAACCCAATGACTGGTCTCTTAGAAAATGCCTTTTCCACCCCCAGCAGGCTCTTTCCCCCATCACCCCACCCTCGACCCCCCCAAACACAGCTGGTAGGAGGCCAAGGCCGGGACTGGGGAAGATTCTAGAGGGAGGCTGGGAGGGGGGCCCATTTAAACTGTGTTTATTAATTCATGGGCCTGGGTTTGTCCCACCCCTATCAGCCGCAGGGCCCTCTTGATGAAGCATTTAAAATGTGGTTCCTTTCCATCCTAATACATTTTGTGCCTCCTTCTCCTCCTACTCACCCATCCCGACTCTGCATGCTCACCAGGGCCTCCTTCTCTCAACCCTATATCTGCACCTATTCCAAACCCCATTTAAACCCCTTTTCCTCATCTTAGCCCAAGAAGAAGCTGAATGCACCCTCTGACCTGGTCACACCCAAGATCGTGCCTTTTGACCTTCTGCCTGAGACTGAGCCCTTTGACCTGAAGCCTGATACAGTGCCTGAGACCCCACCCTTTGACCAGACGCCTAGGGCACTGCCCTATTACCCAGAGCCCGTGCCTCTGCCCACCCCAAAGGAGCCGACAGCCGGTGGGGACGTTTAGGGTCTCCTGGAGCCCCTGGGTCTGTGGGCATGGGGTGTTACTACAGTCCACCATGAGCTCTCCGCTTGGTGGTGGTCAGGGCAGGCTGGTGGGCCTCTTCGAGACACTGCCATGTGTGGGTGGGGGATGGGTATTATGAAACGCTCTTGTATTAGGCAGAGTTCAGGCGAATGTGGTGTGTGCAGTTGAGTGGGAGGTGGAGGGAAGGCCCCCCCCTCCACCTCTTGATTTTTGTCGTAATAGCGACACTCCAAACACCATACTGGAGCTGCACTCAGTGCTACCCTGCATGAAATTGCATGAAACCGAGCCAAGGCTTCGGACTCTCCCTTGCCTTTGCCCTTCTGCCTCCTCCTCTGGGGCAGGCCAGTTGGGCTCAAAGCCTCTGAAGAGAGGTCTCACGAGGCCCAAGCCTGGGGTCTGCTCTGTGCCCTCTCCACCTCCCCCCATGTAGCTGAGGAAAACATTTACACTTATTTTTTCCAGTTTTTTTTTTTTTTTTTAATGCTTTGCAAAGAGATCCCTTATGTTTGCCAGATCCTGCCTTGGGTGGGGCACTCAAAAGCTGCCAACTCAGAGAGGCCAGAAGAGGGGACATTTTAGCTGGTTCTGGCTTGAATTCTCTGGCCTTCTTGTAGCGTCGTGTCGCTCAACGTTTTTTGTGTTTTTTTCATAGTCATCCACCTGGAGTCCTTATAGACATTTCCCCCTAACTGTCCCCTCCCCCATGAAATTTTAATCCTGCAGTTATACTATGTATCTGTTTATGTACGGGACTCTTTGGAGCACCAGAAACTATCACAACATCTAAACTTCCCCTTACCCACCAAGAACCTATTTCCATCTTCCTGGGGAAACATTGCCCCCGTTGAGAATTACTATAGCAAAAAAGAAGGACCCTCTGCCTTCGGTGTCTCCCACCCCTTTGTTGTGGTGGTCTCAAGTGGAGAGCCCGAGTGTTTGAGACACCCTCTCTCTCACCTCTCTCTCAGTCTGCACCCCCTTCTAACACCGTGTCTCAGCAGGTCCTAGGTCTCGGAATTACCTTTCCGAAGTCTACCCTGGCCATTCCCAGACGGTAGTTGGGGACACAGCTGGTTCGCTCTAAGTCGAGAAAGGCTCCTACCCAGAGCTATATGACATTGTCCCTTCTCCCTGACAAATGTGAAGTGCCTGGCCAAGGACCAGACACATATTAGGTGCTCAATTAAATTATAATCATGAAATATTCTTAAGCCAGAGGATCTTAAGTTTATGCAGCAGAGTTGGGGAGTGGTGTGGAAGGGGCTGGGAGCTTCTCTACGTCCATCCTGGACTGGTGCCTTCCTGGGCTGGGGGTCTGTGTGTGCGCGCGGGCCGGGGCAGGAGGAGCTGTGCATGCTTTTGTTCAGACCTGGTCATTAAAGGTAACTCTGGAAACCAAGCCTGTCGGGAGTGGTGGTTTTGTTTAATAAAAAAATGTGAAAACCGAACAAGCAGAGCCCTCCCTCCTTGCTCCCCGCTGAGGCCTCTCCTTCAGTTCAGGAGCTCTGCCAGGGAAGCAGGGGTGGGACAAGGGTGCCCAGCCTGTGTGCCCAGGGTAGGGGAGAGGTGCTTTGGGATTGTGTTTATGGTTGTTGTAGCAACAGGCAGACTGGGTGGACCCAAGACAGCGCTCCAAGGCTGTGAGTCAGAGGGGAAACCTGGCTTGGAAAGGGGAAGAAAAGAGAAAATCCATTAATGGAGGTGAAAAGCTAAGGTCCTGGCGGTGTACCCTCTCCAGAACCAACCTACTGGACATTGTTCAGGAACTTGGGCCAAGTCATTTCTTCCCTCGTCCCCTGACCTCCCACCAGGAAGGCAGACCCTCTGGCATAAGCCATCTCTGGGGGAAACCTACAACGAATGCGGTTCTATCCACAGGTCCCTTTGTGGGCTGAGGGAGATGCCCCCAAGTCCAGAAATAAATCTTCCCTCACTGGGATTGCTCCCTGATGTTGTGTTTGAGGCCTTTCATCAGGCACCAGGAAGATGGGATTGGCTACAAGAAGTCTTCAACTCTCTCCCCAGCCCCGTTCACTTCCAAGCTCAGTTGGCAAAGACCTTTATCTAGGAAGCCAGAGGCCAGGGAAACCAGCCAGCTCAGCCTTTGTGGGGTGGGGTGGATCAGTGGGGAGAATCAGGGATGCTGGGAGTCTCGCAGAGAGACAATGGGGATTTGTTTTCCAGCAGCTGGGACTGTTTCCTGACTGTTCCCCGCCCATCACCCTTAATCCCTCCAAGCCCATCCACATTGTCTGAGCTTAGTGACAGGAGGGGTCCTCCACCACCCTCTGGTGTCCAGCATGTGGGTTTTTACTCTGGGAAGCTGTAAAGGAGAGATCAGAGCTGATTATTATTATTATTTTTTTTTTTTTTAATACAGGGCTGCAGGTAAATTCTGGGTGGAGACAGATAAAGAGGTAATGGAGAGATCCTAAAATGGTGTGAAAGAGAGAGGACTCGAGTAGTGGCCAGGGAGAGCTGATGGCAAACAGAGACCCAAACAGTACAAACTGGAACTAAGAGGGGGTGCTGAGAGAGGTTGGGACCCCCAACACTCCGAACGAGGCAAGCACCACCCCCCCCCCGCCCCATGCTTCTGTAAGTGTAAGAGACAGAGGGATGAACAGAAGGAAGTAGGATGCCCACAATAGTACTACACCAGCTATGGCAAGTAGAGACTACAAGTCCCAGCATGCCCAGTGCCCAAGTCACCTTGCCTGCTGGGAGGTGTAGTCAAGGGATGGGAGCTTGAGGTGGCTTGATGCCCAGAAGAGTTGGTGCCCAGTTTGAGAGCAGAGGTGGAGCCACTGTTCCCTCTTTGTCCCTGCTAATGCAATTGACAGGGAGGGAAGGAAGCTGGGAGGGGTGTTCCTAGTTTTCACTGTAAACCAGGAAACTGGGGAGAGGCGGATGGGAGGGAAAAGGAAAGAAGTTGGGAGCTGGGGGAGGGATTTCTGTAGCAGGTGGTGCAGAGCTGCCAAGTGGCCGATGTCTGTGTGTGTGTATTTGCATGTTTATGAGAGGGCTCAGCTCATGTTGCCTCGCTTTTCTTTTTTTTGTACATTACCTTTATTGGGGTGACATTGGTTAACAGGATCATTAGAGGTTTCGAGATGCCTCATTTTTCTCAGTTGGGATTTTCCTACAATACTGGGAAACAATCTCAGAAAACCCTTTAGAAGCTGTCTCTCATTCGTTCATCTGAAGTCTCTAAAGAGCATCAGGGCCAAAGAGGAGACCCTGTTTACGTCCCGGGTCACGTTCCTTCTGTGCTCAGCCTCCTCGTACCTTGTGGGAGGTGAGCCTGAGATTCTGAAACATTGGCCCAGACTCGGGGACTTGGGAAATCTTCCCGGAGTGGAAAACCGTGCTGGTGCTAGGTCCAGCCAGGGAAGAAGGAAGAGCTGGCTCTGAGCTCCAGGATCTCTGGGAATCTGGAACCACCATCCTATCCTTGGCCCTTTGAGCTCCGATCTGCGGGGAGGGCGGTGTGAGGAAGGGGGAAAGGGGCGGAGCAAGAATGGAAAAGTTAATCCCTCCCTTCCATTCCAAAGTAGGGAAGTCCGAACCAGAAGAAATATCCGTGCTGGGGAGAATACATGCCTTTGCCTGCCAGCCAGTTTCTTCCTCTTTCTTCTCTGAATTTCCACACGGTGGGAGAAGGGGTAAACGCACCGGTGGAACCAAACAGTGTGAGGAGGTCAAGGAGTGGGGCACGGGCCACTGTTCTTCCCTAAGACTTGTTCTGAAATGGATTGAAGTCTGGGAAACGCACTCTCTTTACCTTGCCTTCAAGCTCCCCTGCTTGGGGGGTCGCCTGATATTGGCTGTGTGTTCATGTCCCTCACCCCACCCCTCAACCCCTCGGACCCTCGGACCCTCGACTTGAAGGAACGTTTCACAACCCCCGTTGCTTTCAGGCCTGGCTCGGGCAATGTGCAACTTAGTACACCAGAGGGCGCTCTGCGCATTTCCAAAGTTGAGTGTGCTCCTTGGGACGCACATGGCAAGCAGTGGTTTAATGTAGGAAGGGCGGACGCAGGGCTTAGGGACGCGGCTGCAGGGCCGCAGAGATGTTTAACCGACATGCAGTTACACTACGGGCCAGTCTCCGACCCCAAGCCCTGTTCCCGCGGTGCCCTGTCTGTAGAATTATCATTCATTCTACACATTCGTTGGATGCAAATAAAGTGTCTGTGCCAGGCGCAGCGGATACAATGGCAAACACGTTCAGGCCGATTTCATGGGTACCACGCACTCCCCAGCATCACCTCCACTCTGCCTCGGGTTCACTCAGTGTCCCCCCACGTCCCTGCCTAACCCTCTCATCTCTTCCGCTCTGCTTTCCCTTTAGGATGAAGTGAAACTGCCGGCCAAACTGAGCATCAGCAAGTCGCTGAAAGAGTCTGAGACGCTGCCTGAGAAGGAGGGCGATGAGCTGGGTGAGGGGGAGCGGCCGGAGGACGACGCCGCGGCGATCGAGCTGTCGTCGGACGAGGCGGTGGAGGTGGAGGAGGTCATTGAGGAGTCGCGCGCCGAGCGCATCAAGCGCAGCGGCCTGCGGCGCGTGGACGACTTCAAGAAGGCCTTCTCCAAGGAGAAGATGGAGAAGACCAGGGTGCGCACCCGCGAGAACCTGGAGAAGACCCGCCTCAAGACCAAGGAGAACCTGGAGAAGACGCGGCACACGCTGGAGAAGCGCATGAACAAGCTGGGCACGCGCCTCGTTCCCACGGAGCGTCGGGAGAAGCTCAAGACCTCGCGAGAAAAGCTGCGCAAGTCCTTCACCCCCGACCACGTGGTCTATGCGCGCTCCAAGACGGCTGTCTACAAGGTGCCGCCCTTCACCTTCCACGTCAAGAAGATCCGCGAGGGCGAGGTGGAGGTGCTGAAGGCTACCGAGATGGTGGAGGTGGGCGCCGACGACGACGAGGAGGGTGGCACAGAGCGTGGCGAGGCCATTGATTTGCTGCGCGGGAGCAGCCCCGATGTGCACACGCTGCTGGAGATCACCGAAGAGTCAGATGCCGTGCTGGTGGACAAGAGCGACAGCGACTGAGGGGGAAGAGTGGGGCTCTGCCCAGGAGGCCTTGCCGCCCCACCTCTCCCTGCCCCCACCCTGATTCCTTTTCCTCCTGAACTTTCTCTTTTGCATTCTCTCTCGGGCCCCAAACGGGCTGACATATTTCTAAATTGAGAACACCTTCCCCTCAAGGAGCACCCCTCAAGTCTTAGACAAGAGGGGGAGGCAGCCTCCACAAAGGCCAGCCCCAATTTGGGCGTAGTCTGGGTGGAAACGGAGAGGGGACGGTCCATGTTCTGGTTGTGCAAGCTGGGGACCCTGCGGGAAAATGCTGTCATTTCCATAGTCGGCCCCCCCTCGGGGCAGGCTGCCTCCCCCCAACCCCAACCCTGCCCCAACCTCCCCCTCGCACATCCAGCTCTGTCATTCCTGCTCACTGAGCTCTTCTTTCTTATCCTGATCTCTGGAAGCTTCGAAGCCAACACTAATGTAATAGAAAAGAATGAATCCTGAAGAAGACCTTTGTCCACATGGGAGGCCCCATACTGGAGGCACTTGAAAGCTGCTTTTGGGAGAAAAAGGCATGGAATAGGGTCTAGCACAGGCTGTATTTGCCAAATGTCCCAACGAGGAAGGCTGGCACCAAGCAGAGCCCTGGGGAGCAGGGGTGGAGAGGGCACACTTATGTGTCCAGGCACCTGCACACAGGAGCACAAGGCTGTGGCTTTGGGAAGGAGAACAGGAAATAGCAGAAGGTAGAAATGGGTGAAGAGAGGAGCACTTGCCTCGTTAGCAGCATGAGAAGTGCAGGACAAGAACCCTGTCTTGAGTTCTTATCCATCTCAGGATAAGGAGAGGTGATGAGAAAAAGAAAAGGGAGGTAAAGCCTCACCCCTTCGCTCAGCTGGGGTCTGGGTGCTGCCTCAGGGGCAGTCCATCTCTCAAAGCCCAGAAAATCAGGGTCCCAGAAGAGGGCGGCACCCAGCTGCAGAGAACTGGGAGTTAGGAGGGAGGGAGGCAGGCTAGAAAGAGAGCGGGGTGCTAACGGCCAGCCGGGCCACCAAGCTGAGATCTGGAGGGGAAGTGTGTATGGTGCCACCTGCAGCCTCTTCTCAGGACCCTCCCCTAGGACTAGCAGAAGGGCTGCAGAACTGGCCGAGACCTCCTTGCCCTTGTGGGCTCCTCTCCTGAGTCTTTAGGGCTGAGAGGGCTGCTGCTGCCAGGTTCTTCTTGGGATACTAATGTCCTGCTGCTCCTCCCCAGTAAAGGGGGCTGTCGGAAGCAAGCGCAGCTCCCCTCTCCTGCCAAGTCATTTGTGCCATGGCTCACAAGTTCCCTTAAGAGGAGGCAGAAGGATTCTTCCTTCTCCCCCATCTCCTCTGCCTTATCATCCCTGCTCTGCTTTTTAGAATTGCAGCCAATTGCTTTCAGGGGTGGAGGGAGAGAGGGAGCCTGGGGACACAAACCTTTTTACAATACAAAGCTTTGCTCCCTTTCCCCCATCACCTCTCACTTTCTTGGTTCCTTTCTCTCTTGTGAATGCTTGGAGACAGGTCAACTGAGGCAGGATGGGGATTGGGACAAGGTGCTGATGGGCTGATGGGGCCTGAGTTGTGGGCAGACGCCGGTTCCTGCAGGTTCTGGGGAGTCTCATGTTGCTGTGTCCTGGTGAGCAGCCTGACCAATAAACCTGCTTTTCTAAAAGGATCTGTGTTGGATTGTGTTCTCTGAAGACAGCTGTGCATAGGACGAGTTACAGAGGACAGGAGGGAACCGTGGAGAGAGAGAAAAAGAGAAGACGGTTTAAACTTGCTTCACTCGTGTGGGGCATGTGTGGTATGTGTTATTGTCATCCCTATTCTAGAGATGACGAAACAGAGTGACTTGTGGAAGGCCACGTAGCTGGTAAGTGGCGGAACTGCGATTCTGAGCCAGGCATCCTGTAACCCTGGGCAGTCTGGATCTACTTCCCAGCTGCTGGGGTACTAACGCTCCAGACATGCCCAGTTAGCCTGAGCTTCCTTCCCCCAAATACACACTTCGGAGTCATAGGCCTAGAGGAGGCAGCTTCAGGAAGGGGAAGAATCAGAGGCCCTGACTCAGGGTGCTGAAAGTCGTACAGAAAGGATTCCAGTGCATGGTGCGTGCTGGTCGTAGCCACACAGCATAGTTCATCCCTCCCATGACCCAGGATGGGCACCTGTTTTGTTGTTGGTACAGTCTGTCTCCCCCGTGAGCAGTCTGCCCCACCTTCCCACAGGTTGTGGATTTCCTACAGCAACAGACTCAAATCATCATGCAGATTCTGCCGGCATCAGAGTGTCCTTGGGGGGGAGTGTCCCTAATAAATATTGCTTGACCAAAATCCTGTATGGTTTTTTCTGTAAAATAAAAGGCACATTTTTTATTTTCGCCAGTAACTTTATTGATTTGGATATTTTGAGTATGTTGGCTGTCTCCCTCGTGGTGTAACATCGATTATTCTCAATTAATGTCTCGATTTGGTTGCCATCAACTTCAACTGGTCTACCCAACCATGGAGCATCGTCCAGCATGAAACTTTGCAAACCACTTTTGCTACGTTCCATCAGTCACAGCACCTTCTCCATACACTGTGCAAATGGGGTTTTTTTTGCATTTCATTTGCGTTTTTACCTTTCTTGAAATAATAAAGCATAATATGCTAAAAATGTTGTATATTTCCTTTCATCTTTGATATTAAAATGACTACACAAAAATTCACCAATTTTGATAAGTTTGTTAAAGATTTTAGTGATTTATTTTTAGACAGAGGGGAAGGGAGGGAGAAAGTGGGGGGAGAAACATCAATGTGTGGTTGCCTCTTGAGTGCCCCTCACTGGGTACCTGGCCTGCAACCCAAGCATATGCCCTGACTGGGAATTGAACCAGTGACCCTTTGGTTCGCAGGCTAGCACTCAATTCACTGAGCCACACCAGCCAGGGCATTAATAAGTTTATTTATTTATTTTTTTTAAAGATTTTATTTATTTTTAGAGAGGGGAAGGGAGGAAGAAAGAGAGAGAGGGAAACATCAATGTGTGGTTGCCTCTCGCATGCCCCCTACTGGGGACCTAGCCCACAACACAGGCATGTGCCCTGATCAGAAATCTAACCAGTGACCCTTTGGTTTATAGGCGGGCACTCAACTCACTGAGCCACACAAGCCAGGGCAGTTTTTTTCCTTAAAATGCATGCTGATATGACAGTTGTCACAGTACAATTTAACAAAATTGTTTTGAATGAAATTAAAGATAACTAAGTGCTACTATAGCCATCTTATGGAAAAAAAACAAATAAAGATTTTGGCCAACCGACACAATGTTGTTTCTCAGGCTCTATCCCAGTCTCCTCCTGCTGCCCCAAACAAACTGAGTCTTTCCTAACGAGCCATACATTCCTTTTCAACTCCCCTACCCCTAACCGCAGAGTCCGGAGTTCTCAATTCCCTAGAAAAGTTGGTTTCCCACCAAAAGAAATAAAAACATATACTGAAAATTCAGAGACTGAGGCCAGGAAACTTCCTTCTAGCTTATATTATATTCAAATATTCCAGTATATAAATACTCCTTGGCATGGCTCACAAATTCCCTTAAGGTCTGGTCCTCGCCCCCGTTCTTACTGTTACCATGCTCTTTAGGGAGCCTGGTGGTCAAAACTGGGCCACAAATATTCAGGCCTGTGGGCCTTTCCTCAGGCAGTTCCCTCTCTCTGGAATGGCCTCCCCCTTTCCACCACCACCCCCCCCTTTTTTTTTTAATCCTCACAGGAGGACATGCCCATTGGCTTTTAGAGAGAGAGAAAGGCAAGCAGAGAAACCGATGCACTGAGAGGGTAGAGGGTGCCAGACCAGGGACCAAACTGCAGCCTAGGCATGTACCCTGACCAGGAATCGAACCTGCCACCTTCCAGTTTGTGGGAGGATGATCTAACGAGCTGAGCCCCACTGGCCAGGGCTCCACCTCCCCTCTCACACCAACCTCTTTCCTGCCTCCACCCCAGTCATACTAATCACTCCCTTTTCGGGGATTCCATAGAACTTAATGTCAATAAACAATTGTTGAATGAATGAATGAACGACTGAATGACGAGACTTTTTCCATTGCAAGTGATATAAACTCACCTCCAACTGGCCTCAGCAGAAACAAAAGAAAAGAAAAGAAAACAACAAACATAACCAAAACTGAAAACAAACACAGAGGAAACAAATGTAATTGAAAAGGTTGCTGATAAGAGGTCTAGGGGTGTAATATCATTGAGAATTCATCTCTTCCTATCTTCTCCTTTCCACTGTGTTTGTCTCATTAAAATGAGATTTGTCCCAGGTGTTGGCAAAGACGACCATCAATAGCTTCAGGTTTATGGCTTAACGGCTGAATGGCCCCAGTTAAGAGGGTTTCTTTCCAAATCCTTCCAGCCAGAATCTCAGAAATGATGCCCATTGGCCCTGATAGGTCACATATTCCAAACACCCTGCCTCGGACCAAGTCTAGGCCATATACTACCTCTAGAACCCACCTGAGGTGTGGGGCTGAGTATAAAAAAAGGCTGATTTCCCAAAGGAAAATTGGGTTGCTGTTATCGATAGAAAGGGGAGAGGGTGCTGGGCAGACAAAGCAACAGATGTTCTTTCTGAATTATCTGTTTGTGATACCGCGCTAGGAGCCCCGAGACTAAAAAGACAACAATCCCAGCTCTTGATTTTAAGGGGTTTGTAATTAGTGGGAGAGGCAGATGTTTAAAATAGCTCCACCAGATGACTGTGAGCCAGGTAAAGCGAAACGCAACGGGAATGCACGGGCGTGGGACGAGTCCTACTTGGGGACTCCGGGAAAACTCAAAGGAGGACCCGGGCTTAAAAGTCGTGATTCTAAACCTGAGTAGGATTTCAAATGTATTTTGCTGCAGGGAAGAGATCATGTTTTATCTGATTTTTTTTTTTTTTTTTACTTGATTTTTGTGTCACCAGAGCCTAACAGTATTGCAAATACAATTAATTGTATTGGTTAATGTCATTTTTTTAAACCATGTTTTAAAAAATGAATTTTAATATTACATTGGCTTTTAATTCTTTTTCATGTCTTTTTGTGGTTATTTATTTATTTGGTTAACGTCATTTGGGTGAAAGTATAAGAAAAGGACACTGGCCAAAAGCGAAAAAGAAACTTATATTGGAAAGCGGCCAAGATACCCTCTGGACTCCAAGGAACTGCTGAGCAGCCAGGCGAGGAGGAAGAGGAGGAGTTAGGGGATCTCCAGGGACTTCTGGGAGGAAGTTGATGGATGGCCTTCTCTAAGATGCCGACATTAATGGAACCTAGGCTCCCTGCCTCTCAGTTTCAAATTCTAAATTCCTGGCAGAGAGAATCTGATTAAGCCAGTTAACATTAGTGTTCACCCTGGATTTCATAATCTATGGCCCGGAGGACCAGATCATGTCATATAGAGGTGGCTGAAGGGACCCATTCCAGTGTATTGATGGGAGAGGCGGGGAGCAATTCCCAGGAAAGGAGGCCTGGAGCCAGGCAGGACCCAAGAGATCCCTCTTGAAACAGCAGGTACTCAACCCACGTTAATTAAACAACAACAGTGGAATGTGAAGTTTCTTTAGGCAAAGAGAACAGCAGGCAGGAAGACAAAGAAGTGGGAAAACTGAAGGCATGACTAAGGAATAATTAATAGAATTATGGGATGCAAGATAGAGAAGGGGTCTTTTTAAAAATTGTGTGTTTACTATTTTTTTTAAAGATTCTATTTATTTATTTTAGACAGAGAGGAAGGGAAGGAGAAAGAGAGGGAGAGGGACATCAGTGTGTGGTTGCCTCTCATGTGCCCCCAACTGGGGACCTGGCCTGCGACCCAGGCATGTGCCCTGACTGGGAATCAAACTGGCGACACTTTGGTTCACGGGCCAGCACTCAATCCACTGAGCCACACCAGCCAGGGCTGTTTACTAATTTTTAGAGAGAGGCAAGGAGGGAGAAAGAAAGGGAGACAGACATGTGCTTGAAACTGCAACGTAAGTATCTGCCCTGACTGGGAATCAAACCGGTGACCTTTCGCTTTGTGGGATGACACCCAACCAACTGAGCCACACGGGTCAGGGCTAAAAGGGATCTTTTTTTATTAGATGAGGAAATAGTCATTTTACAGAGGAAGTTGCTGCAGACCCAGGAGAGAAAGTAATTGTCTATGCTTTAGTAAGACTCAGCATAAAAGTTCTCAGAAGAGAGGTGATCCTTGAAGCGCTTGGGATAGATGAGAGCCGGGGGTGGGTGGGTGGGGGGGTGAGGGAGCGAAGAGGAATGAATTTAGAATTACAGGCATGTGCCCACCTTTAGGAGGCAATGGGAGTTGGGATGGCCAGGAAGGGAGAAGTACATCTGGCTGGGTGTGGGGCTCTTTCATAATAAACCTTATCTCAAGTAATTCGGATCTGTATTGGCTGCTCCTCCATTTACAGAAGTTCCTGCCTCCTGCCTCCAGGGCTTTGTCTCTGGGGAACAACCAACACCCCTATGCCTGTCCACAGCGGCTCTGTCAAGGATGGGTGTCTGGTCCTGTCTGGGCTAATGAAATCTTCTCCGCCAGCAGTTTAGAATTTTGAGCCAACAGCCGTAGAGACTGAACATTTTTATTAGGGGCCTCAAGTCAAGTCATGACAAAGGAAAGGCAGAGTTGGAGTAGGATGTTCCTTCCAGAACTCTCTCTGGTGAGATTCCTGCAACTGCCCTCCTGGGGGTGTGTGGATGTTTAACCCTTTATTCAAATTTGGAGGAGATCTCCACTTCCCTTCAATAAGTCCCCTCTCCCCCCACCCTGCCCTGTTGTTCTGTATGAGATAACAAAAGCTAACATGTGTTAAGGGCTACAATGTGCCAGACGCTATGTCATGTGCTTTGCTGGTTATCTCATGTAATCTTCATGATGACCTACGAGGCAGACTGTGAGGCAGACTGTCTCATATTCTCTATTTCCCAGAGAAAAAAACTGAAGCTCGCAGTGGGTAAGCAAGCGGCCCAAGGTCACACTGCTGTGTGGGTGGCTGCGCAGTGGACCCTGCCGGGACCTGGTTCTTATCTGCCATGCTGCACAGTTAACTTGAAAGTATTTCCCAATCAAAAGCACTTGAATGCAAACTTACCAAGGTCAAAATTATATTCTGTATTTGAAGACAAGGGTGCTGACGCTGAGAGAGGTTAAAAAACCTGTCCAGGGTGGCACAGCGTGTTCTGTGTGGGAGCTGGGATTCAAACCAAGGTGTGTCATTCAGCTCCCAACAGCTTCTAGTTAATGCAGTTTGCTTCCACTGACCACTGTGATGGTCAAGGGAGGAAAGAATGTCTAGGGGTAAGCATGAGCAACAGTGCCAGATCCTACAGCAAAATTAAGTAAAATGACTGAGGAGATAACAGCCTGGAGGAGTAGAGGTCCTGATGGCCTGACTTCAAGAGCCCTGTGTTATGGAGAGGAGAGGGCAGAAGCCAATTTGGAGGAGCAAGTAGGAGTGAAGACATGGGAGCCGTGATAGCGAAGGGGGGTAACTTGAGGATCAAGATGGGAAAGGAGTATCTTTGGAGCCAGAAGGAAGGGTGTAAGTGGAGAAGGTCGGGGAGAGGAGAATCGATAACACTCAAAAAGGGGAGGGGTGGAACCAAGAGCATGTCCATTCATTCGAAAAGTATTTATTGAAACCTATCCCCAGGCACTGGGGAGACAAGGAAGCACCAAACAAGTAAGATTCATTATCTTTGGAACAGACAGTAGAATAAGGAAGACAGATAACAAACTGTAAACAGATCAATAAAATGAGAATTATGATAAGAGATGAGGAAACATCATATAGAGATAGAGATGAAGGGGCTGGAGTGGCTAGAGGTCAGGGTAGTGAGACAAGGCCTCTCTGAGCAGCTGAGACCAGAAGGGTGAGAAGAAACTAGCCATGCCAAAGCTGGTGAAGGGGAAAGATTGGCACATGCAAAGGCCCTGAGGTGGGAAACAGATGGCTAGAATTTAACGGGCAGCAGGAAAATTGGTGGGGTAAGTGGGACCTTAAAGGGGATAAGAAAAAGGACAACTCCCTCATCCTAAGCCTCATGGAAGCCTCTGAAGGAACAGAATGACATAGTATAAAAGATGTTTTAAGCAGCCTAGAAAAAGAGCTTGATCTTGAAAATGTTGAGGGGGTTGTTCTTCAGACAGGAGGAAAGGGCATGCTTACATTGGAAGCCGTATTGGCTTTTATGACCTAACCTCAGAAGCCGTGCAGCGTCATTTCCACTATATTCTATTTTTTAGAAGCAAGTAACTGAGGGAATGGAATTGGACTTTGCCTTTAGATGGGAAAAGTGCCAGAGAATTTGCAGACATGTTTGTAAACCACCATAAACTCACTGGGCTTCTGCACTCTGCCTTTATTCACCTCATGGGCAGAGATGAGGGCCTCCCCTTGCCCCCTGCTTAAGACCCTTCTTTGGGCATGCAAGAGGAAAGTTAGGCTTGGAGACATAGTCAAGGAAGAGCAGTTATTCAGGATCTCGAAATAGATTACTTGGATTTGAATCTTGACTCTGCCATTTACCAGCTCTGTGTTCTTGGGGAAGTCACTTAATCTTGGGTAAGCCTCATTTCCTTCATCTGTAAAATTATGGTATCCTTCTCATGGGATTACTGTAAGGATTAAATGAGCTACTACATGGGTTATATAACTTATTTAAGAGTATTGGCTAGTATGCAGTAAACACTCTGTAAGTGTTTGCTATTGACAATATGATTATTCAACACGTTCATTACTATTTGATTAAATCAGCCTTAGGTGAATTCTGGGCCAGCTGGTAAATGCTTTCCATCATGTGGGCAAAGAGTCCAGGCTTTGGAGTCAGCCAGACCCAATTCTCACTCTGAGTTTACCTGTAGTTTCTAGCTGGGGATCTTAGACCCGTCTTTCATTTTCTCAGCCACAGTTTTCTCAGTTGAAAATGAAAATTATAATAGTACCCCTACTTCACTAGGTTCTGGTGAGGACCCCGTAAGGTAATCTGTGTAAAAACCTTTGCTCAGTTTCTGGAACACGGTTGTTACTTAATAGATGTTAATCATTAATTTCATTTATTGGGAACTGGTTAATTAATGGGTACATTACAGCCTGAGGCAGAGAATACTATATTAGATGGGGAAATAACGTGCTAAGGGAGTCGGCAGAAGAGATTAACTTTGCCGGGAAGAATCTCAGAAAGCCCAGAGGAAGTAATAAGGTTACTGGGCTTTGAAGAGTGAGTAAGAGTTTCTGTAGTAGGAAATGAGGAAAGAGAGGGGATTCCAGTGGGAAGATTTGCAGTGGCATAAAATTGCAGAGTGTTGACATGTTTGGAGGAGGGTGAAAAATTCAATGTGGGAGGGAGCTTAAGGAGTGTGAGATGGAGGGGATGGGGCTGGAAAGGGGAGTTCAGGGCAATGCCTCAGCTCAACTAAAAGAAACTGCCATCTTTAAGTCAAGAGGACTGGCAGAATGTGGAGAAAGGCCAGTGGCTGGACTGGAGAGAGGTTTTGTAGGTGGAACAGATAAGCTCAGGGGCAGGTTCTCTATGTGAATCAAAAAGGGAATCAAAAGTCAGCTGCTAAGGAGTCAGGGGAGGAGGGCAGCATTTGAGTGAATGGAACAAAGTTATGGGATGTGGAATTCAAAAAACCTGGCCCTGAAGCCACCCGGTAAACCTCTGAGTATCTCCAGGGTCTGAGATCATCATACTATTTTTGGCCTTAGTTTCCTATCAATATATAACATGGCCTCTCCTATCTGCTACACGTATTGTTGTGAGAAAGAAAAGAGGTAGTGAGTGTGTAAGAGCTTTGTAAGCAGTAAATAACTAAGCCAATATTAGACCCCATGTTATTAGGGAGGCAGTCAACTGCATGGGACAACACAGCTAAAGCAGTTTCGTGAGGCAGAAGGTGGGGATATTCGTCCTGGGTGAAGATAAAGGTAGACATAGCAATCAACACACACACACACACACACTACAGATAGATACAGCAATTTCCACACTGAGTCAAGTCTATTAGGAGGGCAATGGGAACCTCCATTCTATCACCAGTGAGCCTACCAGTTGCCCTACACTGCTCCCACCTCTCACTTGGGTACAAATAAAGTGGTCCAAAGGTCCAAATCTGGGCATTTGGTATCTGGGGATCCATGAGAATATACAGCTCATGTGGATAGTTCTGACCTAGAATCCATAGTCTCCATCAGAGTCCAGAAGGACCTATGACCACACCTTCACCAAAGGTTAAGAGTCATTGATTTTCTCACCAGGAATTAATAGGAATAGCTATCCTTGGGGAGAAGAACTGGTGGAGGGAGGGGTGAGATTTTTATGTTTCATTTTCAACTTTTCTGACCTCTGAGTTTTCTAACCACAACATGTGTTAGTTTCATTGAAAAAATGTCATCAGGGGTTATCTGGGTGATGACATAATGAGCCCTTTTAAGATTTCATCTTTATACCCCTTGGTACTAAACACAACACACACAAACACTAATAGCTGTTATTAAAAAAACCTGATAATATCAGCGCACGCGCGCACACACACATATACAAATCATTCCATTACGCAAAGTACATCCTCTATTATGTAAGGTAAAATGTCTACCTTTCCTATAAACTACTGGCTTCAATGCAGTAATACTTGCGATCTAAGTTGACCAGGAAAAAAGGGACAGGCAATTTCAAGTATTTCAACTCAGAAGCATAAAAATAATGTGTATACATGTCGATTTTTGTATATATTGTGTTCTGCATTCTCGTGAATTGGCCAATGTGCGAGCAGTTAGTGTTTGATGTTTCAAGCGACAGAACGGAGGAGGGTTAAATCCACTATCCTCGCCCCACGCATTCTAGTAATTACTCTATTTCCACGTCATATTTCCGGGTGTGTGTGTCCTGTCTCACGCAGAAACTGAAGTTCAAAGCAGGCAGGAGTCACCCATGTTTTTTTCGCTGTCCCCAGAAACCCAGTTGAGGTGTTGGGCCCCCTGAGGATCTGGCGATACCTCAGGACTAACTGGCTGATTCCCACGTGGTAAGTAGCTCCGACTCTCGCGGCCACGTGCTGTCAAGAACAGGAAACAGAGAGAGCAAGCAAAAGAGAGCCGCATCAGGGCATTTAAAGTGTCTTGACGTCACGCACTGCCAGGAACTCAGCTGAGTTTTTAGCAGGGCGTTCCAGTCATCTTTCCTCCCTCCCCCCGGGCTTCTGGGCCCGAGACCTCGGCAATTCCCCTGCTGCTGCGGAGGGAGGAGCACTAAGACTTCGGAACAGCCAGTACGGGGCGTTCTCGGTCGTGGTTGGCTCCGCCCTTTCTCCCAGAGGCTCTCCTCATTGGTCAGTTGGTGGGACGGGGGTGTGCAGTACAAGCTCCAAGGCCTCTGGGTGGAGGAGAAAACTGGCCGTCTCATGAATTATGCAGAGATGAGTGTCGGGGCCAGGCTGGGGCTGGGCGGGGATTGGCTGGAGGGGCTGTAATTCAGAGGTTTCCGGAGCTGCGGCGGCGTAGACAGGGAGGGAGAGTCGGATTCCGTCGTCGCGGCGGAGGGAGTGAGCCCGAACCGGATCCTTGACGAGCAGCCCGGCTCCGCTCTCTCTCTCTCCGGTCTGCTAGCAGAGACCCTGCGGCCTGAGGGAGCCCGCGGCCCGCACCCCGGCGCAAGCGCACCGCGTCCTGTCGGGCCTGAGCCCGAGAAACAGGTGAAGGGGGTGAAGGGTGGGGCCGCCCCTCGGTCCCGACGGCTCCCGGGCCTGGAGATCCCGGGGGACGTCGGAGGGACTGGGAGCTTCTGTGCTGTTCGGGGAAGTTGTGGAAGGAAACTTCAGTGGGGCGGGATGATACGAGGAGACACGGAGGGTTGCTCTGAACGGACAACCTCCGGGGATGACAGGAGCGGGCCTCTGGAAAGACAGGGGGTGCTGGAAGGAAGTTTCGTTCTTCGGAGAAAGGGGAGGCGACGAGGAAGAGAGAATGGGCTCGAGGGGGAGGTCCGCGGGACGAGAGCACGCTAGGGTGGGGGTGGCAGGAGTAAGGGACAGCCCCCCGACTTCCTGCTCCCTGGGGCTCCGGGGACGTTCCGGCCACAGGAGCGACTGTCAAGCCGCTGGAGGTCACGGGGAGGTGGGGGTGGTGTTGAAAAGAGCCCCCCCCCCCAAACCTCGGCCTTGCCCTGTTCTCGATCCTTTAGGAGCCAGTTGTACCCCTCTGGAGGTAAGAATAGGTGTCTTCCCCCTACAGACTACCCTAGCTGGTTGTGGGTAGGAGTATTGCATAAGAGTCAAGTTTCCTGTAGGGAAATTGACAGCCTTACATACTCTTTCTAAATTCCCTCCCGTCTTTTTCTAAGCTAGGTTAAGCCGTGCTTCTCTTCAACCACCTTCTAAAAAAAACCCCAAATAACACCCTCCTCCCCCATCAAGCCAGCCCGAGAGAGAAATAAACCTTTTCTCCTTGACGTTGTTCTTTTATAAACACCTGGTAAACTCGGCCAGAAGATAAATAATTGAGCCCTTGCGTTTACTGGATTGTGGTGTTGCTTAATTGCATAGGACAGAATGAACCAATCGAGAGTAGGAGGGTTTTTTTTGTCTCCCAGCCAAGATCTTGGGTAAATGCAGAGGAGAGGGAAACAAAGACAGGCTGGCCTTGGGGAACCATGTGTGCGGCGGACTTTACCTGTGTTTGGGGTGTGTGGCTGGGTTTAAGTTAGCAAGACTCAAACTGCCACCCCCGTTGCGTTTTCCATGTTTAGTACACGTCCCTCTGTGTTATATCCAGTGTGTGTATGATGTTGGCACACATTTTTAAAACAATAAAAAATGTATATAACGTGCATCTGCTGGTTTTATTGCTGGGTGTATTTATTTTGTGTATGGCTTGTAACTTTTTGGTTAGCTGCACTGATAAAGCATTGATTTGAATAAATCAGAACAGCATTCTGTTATATGTGCCTTTAGACTCTTATAACTTGATTCAGCCAACTTTCTATTTTCCTATATATTAAATACGTCTGTGTTCCCTGAGTCAACACATCTATTTCCTTATTACATGTGCCAGACTGGAATACCAGCAGAATTTATGCTCAGACATTTGCATAATGAGGTAGGGAAAGAAGTCTACAATATAAAAAAAAAAATCGTTGTAGATGTTGGAGGGTTGGTCTTAGTCACTAGCAAATTTATGAATCATTTATGCACAGTTCTTTTGAGAAGAGTAACCATGTAGAAATATCCAGCTAGGACTTGACCCATAAGAGGTGGACAGTTTATATAAACTTAACCCTATTTTGTAGGTAAGGAAATTGAGGCTAAAGGAACTAGCTAGACCTTTGCCCAAGACAGCAGGGGGCGGGTCCGTGGTGGTTGAACTCACACCTTCTGGATATGGTGTTTTCGCTTGGGTGGGCTTGGGTGGTTGGTCTTGATTTAGAGACAGTGCCAACCCTGCTGGGGAAACCGTGGGCGAGGTTCTAACAAAGGCCTGGACAGTGAAGCACCCCCAATGGGCTGTGAGACTCCACGGGAGATCGGAAATACATAAATAGGGGAGAAGCACAAATGGGGTTTGCTTAGGTTATTTTTCAGACTGCTCTAACTTGGGAAGTAACTAACTTTTTCAGTCGGTGTGATTTATCATCAGAATTTCGCTATTTGCTAATGGAAAGAGATGTTCATTTAGACAAACTTGTAGATCAAGAACAGTTGTGACCTAAATGTCACTTCAGTCAAAGTGCCTGTGGCCGGATCAGTGGTCCTCGGTGTTTTCAGAAAGTGGTCTCTGCCCGATTTGGCATTCAGATGTGAGATGGGGCAGAGACAGTGACCCTCATTTCAGACAATGGAGTTCAGCACCTTTTTACCTGCTCGTTCTTGAAGACGTAGTTTACACATGAACCAATGTTTCCTTTCTGCAAACTCAGTGAAAGTTGCTGTGAAGAATAAGATAATATGTTTACAGAACTTGCAGTTTACCGAGGCAACTTGATCAATGCTTTACCTATGCCACGCAGCATGTGCTCAGAGAGATGGTAGGACATTGTCTGGTGTTCAAAAAGTTAGCTATTTCGTATAAAAAGTACATGCAAAGATAAAAAACATTTCCGTCACCATGGAAAGTACTGTTGAACAGTGCTGCACTAAGAGCTGCGGGTCTGTAGAGGAAGGAGAGGTCACAAGGCCTGGAGTTGTCTAGGAAGTCGTCTTGCCAAAGGAGAGATTTGATCTGGGCCCCAAATAATGGTTGGAATTTGATAGGTATCAAGAATGGGGGGTGAGGAGGTATGGGGGTATAGCACAAAATCCTGGTAGATTAGGAAGAGAAGTAGAGGGAAGGAGTGCCTACTTATCTGATATCTTGAATACAAGACTGAGGAATTACAGTTCTATCCTTTTGTAGGGAAGCTTTGAAAGATGTTTGAGGCCCTTGCCGCGTGGCTCAGTTGGAGAGTCGTTTTGTGAACCGAAAGTTTGCGGTTCAATTCTGGCCAGGGCACATTGCCTAGGTTGCGGGTTCAATCCCTGGATTGGGGTGCATATGGGAGGCAACTGGTTGATGTTTCTCTCTTTCCCTTTCTCTCTCTCTAAAGTCAATCAATTACAAAATAATCCAAAGCCAAAAAAAAAAAATAAGAAGTGATGATGTTTGAGGCCAGTACTGGTGTTTAATTATGGTGTGCCTATTATGTGTCTGGTGTTGGTTAATTTCTGCATAGTATATCAGTGCACATGGCCTCTGCCCTAGTGGAGTTGTCATTGAGAATGACCTTATAAACTGGGCCAGCACCCAGAGAGAGGTGTCCCGATCTATGGGGTTTATGTGGGTTAAGTGCAGAGATGTTTTTTGAGGGAATTTTAATTGGCTACAAATTGACCATTCACATTTTGTCTTACATATTTTAAAAAATTTACTATAACCTTTGAATCATTCATAAAGACCAGCCGCAGAGCACGGGAAGGACATCCTCAAATCCTGAAGAATCTCTGGTGTCCCAGAGCAGCCTTGGTGCAGTCTGACAGGAAGGACCTGTTTGGTGGGCTGTGTCAGTCTTTCTTGGTTATGGTGAACAAAATTAATGTTGTGGTGACATATTTGTAGGGACCTTGGCTTACTGTGGTACACTTTGGTCAGGATGGCCAGGTGGTACTTTGGTGGTAAATTGTTTGGAAGGTCTCCAATTTTTAAAGGGAATAGCCTGTGGAAGAATGAATTTCTGCTACGGTCAGTTCTCATTGATCAAGTTAGGGTTATCACAACTCAGAGTTCAGTTGGGCAAACGTGATATACTGAGAGCTGGTTATTGTGCGAGGCGGGATCCAGGGACCACATGCCCAGAGGCAGGACTGTGAGAACTGGGGTTGGTGGGGTGGGTACTGGGTCAGTAGGGACTTAGGGTGGAGTAGATGACAGAATAGTGATTTCAGTCTCAGACTCTGGAGTCAAACAGATCTGAGATTGGGTCTTGGATCTGCCACTTCCTAGTCGGAACCTGAGCCTCAGTTTTCTTATCTGTAGAAGGAGAAGACAACAGTACCTGTCTCCCAGGGCTGTTGAAGATGCAGTGAAATAATACAGGTGAAAGGCTTGGTGCACAGGGAGAGCTCCATGAATCCGAGTTCTTATTAAATGTCTAGTTAAAGAGATTGATTCTCCTCAGGGGGGAGAAGAGGCTTTGTCATATGGGGGCTTTATCAGGTGGGGAGCCCTGAATAGGGTTTTGTAGGATGAATTAGGAACTCTCTTTCAAAGCCAAGTTGTAAACAGGGCATTCAAGGCTGAAGGAATACAGTGGTAAGAGGCTTACTTAAAACAGTGTGGTGCATCCAGGGAGCTCCAAGTGCAAGTTCTTGTTAGGAGAGCTAAGCTGAGGGGAAAGGAAGCTATGGAGCTGGAGCGCTTATCCCTTCTCTTCTGTTAATAATTTGTTCAGATGTCTTTAAAATAAGTTGGTTTGTCCTGTTTACAGAAGTAATACATGTTTGGTAGTTACCAGAGGGGCAAAGGTGTGGGGGCAGGTAGAAGAAGTAAAGGGGGTGGATAAATGATGACAGAAGGAGACTTGACTCTGGGTGGTGAACACAGTATACAGATGATGTGTTATAGGATTGTACTTAAAATGTATATAATTTTATTAACTCATGTCACCCCAGTAAATTCAATAAAAAATTTAAAAAATAGCAAAAAAAGAAGTGATGCATGTTATTGTAAAAAATTTAAATTTGTAGAAATAAAAACTGTGTATATATCCTGTTAATAGTTTGCTGTATATTTCTCCAGATTTTTTGCAGCTTTTTCTACTTATCAATTTATCTTGGACAGATTTATTGCAAATTCCCTTTTCACAGTCTAATAAAAGAATAATAAGGAAGGCAAATCTGCTCCTCCCCGCCACCCTGATAAAATAAGGTTTGGATTATCTGGTTTTCCTTTCTGTTATCTCCATCCATAGTAAATGATTCCAATCAGTGAACTTTTTTTTTTTTTTTAAGATTTTATTTATTTATTTTCAGAGAGAGAGGGAGAGAAACATCCATGTGTGTTTGCCTCTTATTCGCCCCCTACTGGGGACCTGGCCTGCAACCCAGGCATGTGCCATGACTGGGAATGGAACAGGCGACCCTTTGTTTCGCAGGCCGGCGCTCAGTCCACTGAGCCACACCAGCCAGGGCCCAATCAGTGAACTTTTATCTGACCTTTGACTTTCTAACTACAGTGGAAGAGGAACTTATATTTTGAGCTTTCCTGAGGTAACTACTACTGTAGTGTCAGAATGCTTGGGCGGTGTGTTGGAGGGTTTCTTGGTCCCTAGTCACCATAGGAGGGAAAAGACTGGGCTATAAGGTCAGACACTTTGGGCTTTAATCCTCACCCACCACCTCTTAGACCTTGGGGTCAGTTGCTTTAACTTCTTTGAGTTTCACTTTCTCTATCCAAAAAAAATGTGGGTACCAGGTTCAGTTGGAGGGGAGTTGGGAAGAGTAAGCAAAATAATGCATATAAAGCGCTTTGCACAGCGCCTGGCAGATAGCTAACGCTTTCGAGTGCTAATAATTAACATTATTAAAAACTGCAGTGTCTGTCTAACTGCAGTCAGGAAGTTATAATTCATGGATGACCCCAACAAAGGAAAGAAGGAGGGTTTGGGAGATTCTAACCCGACAGGAACAAACTCAGTGAAGAGGGCCCACGGGGATTTACTTTGTGGTGGAGATGACCGAAAATTCCTGCTTACACCGATGTCCCGGTGAGAAGTCTCTCTGCGTCTTCCAGCACTTATGATTGAGGCTCATTTATTTTAAGCATCAAACATTAAACACATTATAAATTTATTGCTACTTGGAAATTTGAACAGTCCCTTGATGTTCTTTATGACACAAAAAGTACAGATAATACTGGAAGTTTGAGGGGTAGAGGCGTGAGGCACGGAGGATGGGACAGTCCAGTGTGTGTGGGGGGGGGTGAGGCTGGGAGGTGATCTGTTTCTCCTCAGCTGTGTGTACATATGTGTAAGAGTGTGTTTTCACGGGAGGAGCAGAGCTGCTTTCCTGCCCTTTAACTTGTGTGGGCAAACAAATGTGTGTTCACAACAGCTTTGTGGCGAAGAAGAAGCACTCACTTCTCTGTGACACAGGTTCCCTGCACGCCCGCTCTCCAGTCTGGGATGGGGAAGGCGGGCCGGAAAGGCCTTCCAGCCGTTTCTTGGTCGGTTTCTTGGCCGAGCATGCGGCAGGAGGAAGCCAGCAGAGCTTGAAAGAGAAAGTAAACCTTCTGGTAAATAAATGGCTTCCCCATTGTGGAGGGGCAGTGCAAATTATTAGGGGGATGTTTGGGTAGTTTTTGTAGAAGCGATTTCTGAAAACTGATTCAGATCAACGCAGGTAAACCCAGCTTAGGAAAACCCTGCCTTGTCTGGTGTTAACCACCGGTCTTCCCGCTTTGTTGATTGATTTTATTAGTTTGCGGTGTCCTGACCTCTCATTCTTGCTACAGGAATTAGTGGACTTGAGTCTGAATTTGAGCACCTACTTAGGTGAAAGCTTCCTGAGGATGTTTTTTGCATCTTTTCTAATATTAATTTGGTTTTGCTGTTTAGCAAGTACTTCTTCTAAAAGGCTCAAAGCATTAGACTTTTACTTTGTTCTTCCCTACTCTCCCTCCTTATTCCACTCAGATGTAATCCTCAAAACCTCAAACCCCAGACATTAGCTGTGTAATTACCTCTCCTAGAAACCCAAGTGCAATATTGCATCGAGTTAGCATTAAAATAGTCGGCCCCTGGATTTTTTTTTCTACTTGTGGTTTAGACACAATAAATATTTAATCTCAGACTGCCTGACAGATCCGTTTTGTATTTGGGCCTCTTTTTATCAATATGTTTAGAGGAAGCAAATTTATTGAAACATTAAGCAAACTAAAACATAATTAGGATGGTAACTGCCTCACATGTAGGGGCAGGTGGAATAACTGAAGCATTCTGAAGGCACATGTCAATATTTACTCTTAATTCCATGCGTTACTGCCCCTGCATCAGAGTGTGTTACTGAGAGTGAAACATCAGTGGGTATGGGACGCTTTAGGGTCCTACTTACTATGTTGAAGAATCACGTACCACTGTGGCTCCGGAAGTCCATTATCGGGGGTGGGGGGGGGTGTTGTACCTGATGGGGGACAGGCGGTTTATGGGAACTCTCTGTACTTTCCACTTAATTTTGCTTTGAACCTAAAGCTGCTTTAAAAATTAAAGTTTATTAATGAAAAAACAGTAAAGCCTGTTTCTGCAGAAATATCCAAGGTGTCCTGGGTCAGAAGTGCCCTGTTAGCAGCTATGTGATTCTATAGACTTCTGCCTCAATTCACCTGAGCTTTACAATTACCTCAAAGAGAGTACCATCCTTTTATACCCACTGAGAATCTTTTCCAAGTAATGGAAAATGAGACTGGAGGCGGGGGTCAGAGAAGACCCCTGCCGTCTCCCGATTAAACTGCCTCCCCTTCCCGGTGGAAAGATGAATGTGAGCCTTAACCATAGATTTGCGGCATGGATATATTCGCGTTGTCTTTCAGTTTCAGACTCTGGTTTTCTTGATTGTAAAAGTGATATTTAAGAAAAAAGGTTTAAGTTAGTACAACAAGGTGTGTAGTAAATGGAAAGACTTCTCTTCATCCTGTCTTCTGCATGCTCTTCCTCAGGGACAGCTAGTTACCATTTTCTCACTGATCTTTTCAGGATGATTTATGTGTACACATGCAAACATTTTCTTTTTTTCCTTCCACAGGAAGGAGCAGTTACATACCATAACCCCATGTCTTGCATTTGTCACTGTGCCTTAGAAAACAGTTGACGTGAATGCGTTTGTGTCCGTCTTGTGTCTTTGAGGTCTGTGTCGTCGTATGGATGTTACTGTTTGCGTAATGACCCCCATAATGACTGGCAGGTAGTCTGCAGAACCTAAAGGCAGAAAACAACGTTATAAATCTTCTCATTTGTGCTCAGACACACAAATAAGTCTGTCCATGTATACTTTTAATCTTTTAGTCATCATACACACACTGTTTAGAAATGTAGCTTTTTGGTTAACAGAGTGCACACTTCCCCCCTTAAACGTTCATTCTGGGGAGAAGTCTAGCTAGTTCAGTACATGAAGCCCCAGTGTGTGTCTGTCACCTGGGCAGGTAGGAATTACTGCAGCTTTCCCTGATCCAATTTTTTTTTAAAGATTTTATTTATTTTAGACAGGAAGGGAGGGAGAAAGAGAGGGAGAGAAACATCAGTGTGTGGTTGCTTCTCGCATACCTCCCACTGGGGACCTGGCCTGCAACCCAGGCATGTGCGCTGACTGGGAATGGAACCGACGACCCTTTGGTTCGAAGGCCGGCGCTCAGTCCACTGAGCCACACCAGCCAGGGCCCTGGTTTTTTTTTAAGCTTGCTGTTCATGTAGCTCTGTGCCAGGGCCCATCTCGCATTGATTTCAACCACGCCATTCCTAAAACACAACAAACTGTTTTGTTGAAGCCCCATTGCTCCTTTGGCCAAGTGGGGCAGGGCTCGTTTTTGATATTTCGTGTTGTTCCGAGGGATGCGTGCTCACTGATGCTTTTGTTTGAGCTGTCTGTAGCGGTAGTTCTCAGAGTGTCGTCCCGCAGGCCCCTGGGCGTTCCTGAGATCCTGTGAGAGGGGTCTCTTTGAGATCAAAACTACTTTCACAATGTTATTTGTGTTTGTACTTAGTGGCCTTTTCACTTATACTATTAGTCATTGTATTCATGGCACTCACGGCGGTGGGGGGAGGGGGAGGGAAACACACCTGATTTCATTTAATGTCCATGATCAAACCAAACAGTAAACAGTATTAATTTCATTGTGTCTCAACTCTTGGGGATGTTTCCTTTGGGTATTCTCTATCGAAATGAGAGGCCTGCATACAGCGGCTCTGCCGCACGAAGGAGAGGGATGGGCATCTCAAGCCAACGCACTGTGGAATTGTTCGAGTTGCTCTCTCAGACGTGCTGCTTTTTCCATGAAACACCACATGTTTACTCGAAAGAGTGACTGACAGACCTACCGGGATACTGGTAACAAAGGTGGTTTTTTTGATAATGCGTAATGAAATGTATCAACACTTGGAAGGTCTGCATGTGTCTGAAATAGTGTTTTCAAAATGATTAGTCCTAGATATTACAAAATTATGCATGGAAAAACATTCTACTCTAAAAGCAAGGTCGACTAATGGATCTTAATTTAACCGAGTATTAAAAGTTCACGATAAAGTTTCATATTCCACATTGCCTCTAACCTTTAAGAAACTATCACACGTCGAGTTTTGGTGCGGTATCAAAGAATAATATCCAAAACTATCTGAAAAGGCTATTAAGACACTCTCTTCCCTTTTCCAAATGGTACGAGGCCAAATTTTCTTCGTGTACTTCAACCTAAACAACATATTGCAACAGAATGATTGGCTGCAAAGGCACATAGGAGGGAGGGTACAGCTCTGTTCTATTGAGCCAGACATTGGAGAATTTTCGAAAACTTTAACAATGATACTCTGACCATTTTTTTTTTTAAATACAGCTGTTTTTCATAGGAATGTTATTTGTTAACATGTTACAGGTTTATTATTTTAAAGTGAGTGTATATTTTAAAAATTTCTCAGTTTTTTAAAAAGATTTTATTTATTTATTTTTAGAGAGAGGAAGAGGGAAAGAGAGGGAGAGAAACATCAATGTGTGGTTGCCTCTCACGCACCCCCTACTGGGGACCTGGGCCGCAACCCAGGCATGTGTCCTGACTGGGAATCTAATTCTCGAAGAAGTGTTGCTCTGTTTAGACATGTCTTGATAATAATGTTAGCTTTCATTTGTTACATATAAAGTTAGTAAACCTCTCCTTTTCCTTTTTTCCTTTTAATTATTTGTATGATAAATTCAAAGAGACTTTTACTTGTCAGAGATCTCACAGCAGAGATAACGCTTTAAGACCCATGATTTGACCCCGCTAGCCTGGGAGTTCGAAGGCTCCAAGTCTGTTTTCTGGCTCTGCCCTTATCTGCATTGTCACTTAAAGTTTGTGTTCTTATCTGTGAAGTGGGAATAAGCACCTACTTGATAGGATTGTTACATTATCTTGGCCAATTCAGGGTTCTCTTTGGTTGAGTGACTGACCTGGAAAGTCCAATGTCACTTCACGCTTCAGGCTAGGTTGTGCAAGGGTGTGATTTTTAGAATTTCGATCATAAGCTACCCTCATGCAGATTGGAATAGTGTTTTTCTTTTTCTTTCTTTCTTTTTTATTGTTATTCAAGTACAGTTGTCTCCATTGGAATAGTGTTTCTTCATTATTTTCTAAGTATTCATTCTTTTTCTTTCTAATTGAGCCTTTTCTGAACCTTCTCTGTGTGGATGCTAATGGATGAGATCAGCTGTTCTCCGAAGATGCTTATGTCCTTTAGAACTTGATGTACAACCAGGCCACGTGTTTTTCAAGTAAATTCATTGTGATAAGACTTCCACAGAAAGCCTTGTCTAATTGGAGAGAGAGCTCATCTTTCATTTTGAATATAATTTAAACTTTATGGGTCAAATTTACAATATTTAAAATATTTTTCATAAAGCTCAAGTAACATATTTAAAACATTAATAAACTGTGTGTTCTTAGAGCAGATTAGGGTGTACAGGAAATTTGAGCAGAAAGTATAGTGTTTCCTTAGACTCTGTTTTCTCTCCCCATTATTTCTGCAGCTCTTGACAACAGGTCGCATTAGTGTGGTACATTTGTCACAATGGATGAGCCAATACTGATGTATTATTATTAATTAAAGTCCAATTTACATTGGTGTTCATTCTATTATGCAGTTTATGGATTTTGACATGCATCCACCATTACAGTATCATACAGGATGGTTTTACTGCCCTAAAAATCCCCTGAGCTCTCCTTGTCCATCTTTCTCCCAATCCATGGCAACCACTGACCTTTTTAACCGTCTCCATGGTTTTATCTTTTCCAGAATATCGTAAAGTAGGAATCATGTAGCATGTAGCCATTTCAGATCGCTTTCTTTCACTGACTAATGTTCATTCGTATTCCTCCATGTTTTTTTCATGGCTTGATAGCTCATTTCTTCTTACTGCTGAATAATCTTCCACTGACTGTGGGTACTACCGTCTTTTCTGTTGTTGTTCAAGGACAGCTGTCTCCATTTTCCCGCCACCACTTTCCACCTGCCTACCCACCCCCACCTCCCACCCTTATTCCTACCCCCCATTAACATTGTCCATGGGTCCTTTATACATGTTCCTTGACAACCCTTCCTTCCCCTTCTGTCCCCGATATCACCCTCCCCACTCCCCTCGAGTTACTGTCAGTTTGTTCTTTATTTCAATGTCTTCGGTTATATTTTCCTTGCTTGTACCACAGCTTTTTTATCCATTCACCTATTGAAGGACATTTTGATTGCTTCCAAGTTTTGACATTTATGAAGCTGCTATAAATATTTGTGTACAGTTTTTTTTTTTGTGTGTGTGTGTGTAGATACAAGTTTTCAACTCATTTGAGTAAATACCAAGAGAGTGATTGCTAGATTGTATGTTAAGAGTATGTTTAGTTTTTGTTTTTTTTTTTAAGATTTTATTTATTTATTTAGAGAGAGGGGAAGGGAAGGAGAAAGAGAGGGAAAGAAACCTCACTGTGTGGTTGCCTCCGTGCGTACCCTCCGGCCTGCTGGGGACCTGGTCTGCAACCGAGGCATGTGCCCTGACTGGGAATTGAACTGGCAACCCTTTGGTTAGCAGGCCTGCACTCAATCCACTGAGCCACACCAGCCAGGGCAGAGTATGTTTAGTTTTTAAGACCTTGCCAAACGGTCTTCCAAAGTGGCTGTGCCATTGCGCACTCTCACCAGAAGTGGCTGTGGGTTCCTGTTGCTCCACATCCTCACCAGCATTGGGTATTTTGGGTTTTGGCCCTTCTAATAGGTGATTAGTGGTATCTCACTGCTGTTCTAATTTGCAATTTCCTGTTGGCATATGATGTCAAGCATCTTTTCATGTGCTTCTTTTTGCCATCTGTATATCTTTTTTGGCGAGGTGCCTGTTCAAATTATTTTTTAAATTGGATTGTTTTCTTATTTTTGAGAGAGTTTTAAGAGTTCTTTGTATATTTTAGATAAGTTTAATTTTTCCTCCTTAAAACTTTTTAAAACTGTCATAAAATTCTGTTTTAGAGTGCAAGCTCACACAAAAACAAACTTTGGGCTGCTTGTGGTTAGTGTACCAGGAACAAGGAAATAAAGTATTTACCTCTTCCCCTAAATTAATCTTCAGACTCTCCGGGGTATCGCTAGGGCTGGCCAGAGGGCCATAGTCCAGAGTACACCCTGGTCTTTGTTTACTCTTTCTGCCCTTACATATACACATGCTGTGTGTTGTATCGATTCCTCCTTAAAACTTGCACATCGCTGAGCCTCGCTGGATTAGAATAATGGAGAAATACTGAAGATTTAAAAATCTTCTGAGGGAGGAAAATCACCATTTCTAGAGGTCATTCTTCTCAGCCCTTTCTAATCACTTTTTGGGGGGTCAGATTAAGGGACAAACGCGAGGAGACAGTTTTGTCTTCCTGGGGGCCCTGAGAGCCTCTAAGTCCACGAATCCTAGGAAGAAAAGTAGCAAGAGTGGCCGGAGCGCCTCTTGACTTCTTGGTGGCTTTATCTGGGGGTTCAGAAGTATTAACCTAATTGAAGGAAGGGGTGTCACCAGTGACCTCTGCATTACCAAAGTGACCAGATGCCACTGCTCTGGCGCCGTTTTGTTCAGCCTTCCGTGATATTGGACGCAGTTGAACATCTCTGTTCTTTTGGCGTCCCTGACCCCTGGTGTTTCTTCGGTCTTACTGGTCTTTCTACTGCACCTTTCCTGGGTCATCCTTTTCCTAAACTCTAATGTTGAAGTGTCTCAGGCCTCTGTCGTGGGCTGTCCTTCCTTCTCTTTTTCTGCATTCCTCCCTGTGTTACCTTATCCTTTACTCTGGCTTTAACTGCCACCTCCATCCCGATGACGCTGAATGTGCACCTCCAACCCAGGTATCTCTAGGCTCCCCACACCTGTACCCTGCTGCTTACTTGACGTTCTCCCTGGGACAGCCTGTAGTTGTCTCCTGTGCATCTTGTCCAATCCATAACTCCTCAATTTTCTCACCACAAGCTTGTGCCATTGTCCCCAACTTTCCCCATCTAAGTAAAGGGCATCACCCCATTGTGCAAGTAAAAAAAATCTAGAAATATCCTTACTCCCCTGTTCTCTCATGCCTCTGCTTCTTTCTGAATTATCAGCAAGTCTGGTTGGTTCTGCCTCTAAAGTTTTTAAAAATTCTTTTAATTGTCATATCCCGATTTCTGTTCCCACTGTGGTAGACTAGATACCCTGGAAACCCTCCTGTACAAAAAAACAAAAACAAAACAAACAAACAAAATAAAACACTAAGAAATGCTGGATAAACTGAGCTCTTAAGAAATTGAGGGCAATCTTCAGAGGCAAAAATCAAATGAAACCTCACCAAGGAAGGGGAGAAGGAGCCAGCCTACAATGGGAGTGGGGGTGGAGGGGGTGGGTAGCGAGCTCTGTTACTTGGGATTTTTAGTTGACAGCCACTCCAGGGAGGAGACACAGTCTTGGGCCTGGTGAGGAATTTGAATTCCAAGTCTCCTAAGAGAATCCCTAAGCATAGTTCTGCCCCTTTTAAGATTTGAACTTACACTATCTTTTTGGTCTTGGAAACTCCAAGCTGAAATTTTAACATAAAAAGGTCTGTTTTCCAGGACAAATAGTTGCTTCCTCTAAGATACCTGATTATCTAAAAGTGTTCCAACCTGCCCGCAGTTACTCAGTGTCATCTTCACTGTTCCTGTCCCCAGTGTCGATTATCTCCCTGGTTGACTTGTCCGAATGAATGCCCCCGTTCAAAGAGGGCAGAGACCCATCTGTCCTGTCCCCCACTCTGCATTCCCTGCCCTTGGCTCCAGATGGGGTTTGTTTGTTTGCTTGCTTGTTTGGGTTTTGTTTTTAATGAATAAATGAGTGAATGAGTTGACTAAGGAGATTCCTTCTGAGAGAATATAACATGATGTTACCTAATTTTTTTTTTTTATTTTGGTACTAAGCATTTCACTTTAAAACATAATTTTAATTTTTATCCAAGTAATGCACACAAATAATGTAGAAATCGAAGAATACTGGAAGACATATCGGTAAGTCTTTTGTCCCATCCCTGCTCACTTCTACCTATTGCTGCCCAGGGACAGCCACTTTCAAAGCATGTGGCTTTTTCTTGTGGTGTTCATGTTCATGTTTCTCAGTAATAAGCTTATACTGCTATTCTTGATATATCAAATTTCAGATAACTTCTAACTTCCCTATCATTATTGGCGAAGATTTTTTTTAAAGATCTCATTTATTTTTAGAGAGAGGGTAAGGGAGGGAAAAGAGAGGGAGAGAAACATCGCTGTGAGAGAGAGACATTGATTAATTGCTTCTCACATGCTCTGCAACTGGGGACCGAACCCACAACCCAGGCATGGACCCTGACTGGGAATCGAACCGGCAACTTTTTGTTTTGCAGGCAACGCCCAACTGACTGCACCACACCAGCCAGGATGGCATCATAATTTTTAAACCAGTTTTCTGAAGCCACTAATCATACATTTTATTTCAACTAAATAAATATTGTTCACTGATAAGCCACGTAGTGTGCTCTGATTATGTTTCCTTTCACATATAAATATTTATTTTTTTCCTGGAGTTAATATTTTTATTAACATTTTTTCCCCTTAGAATTCCCCAAATGTTCTAGCAGGTCTCTGAAATGCCTGGCAGTTTACTTCAAATACTTAAACACATTGACAATCTATTCATTATTTTCTTGGCAACCCGCTTTCCACGCTGTGCCCCCTCCAGTTCCTCTGCCATCTGAGTCTCGTTTTACTACTCCCCTATGTGGGATTCCTCTTTTTCTGGGTCCCATGTCTTCCTCTTTCTGGGTTTACGGCTTCATTTGATGAAGCTCATATTCTGGTAACACGCTGTCAGGAAAAGGTGCGTGGGCAGTACATTTTTTGAGTTGTCACAGATCTGAAATATCTTTATTCCCTTCATGCTGGAATGATCATCTGGGCGGGCGTTGGATCCTTTGCTCATTGTCCTGAAGGCATTTTTGGCTCAGTTGCCTTAGAATCCGTTGGTGTTTGTGTTCAAAGTCTGCTGCTGTTCTGATTTTCAGTCCTCTCCAAGAGACCTGGTTCTTTTCTCTGGAAGCTTGTGTAACTTCGTTATTCCACTGTTCTGAAATGGCACGGGATGTGCCTCAGTGTGGGTCTATTTTATTTTATTTTTATTTTTATTTATTGATTAGAGAGGGAGAGAGAGAAAGAGAAAGAGAAAGAAAGCAACTTGTTGTCACTCTTGTATGTGCCCTGAGCGGAGGTCAAACACACAATCTTGTCGTGTGGGGACGATGCTGTAACCACCTGAGACACTCACTTGGTCAGATACGGGTCTTCTGCACAGAGCATCTGAGTTCTATTTTACTTTGTTTTTGCTCCCCCTCTGCTTCTATTTTCGATATTTTTTGTTGTTGTTGTGGATTATGTTCTAGGAGGTTACCTTGATTCTATATTTCAACCCATCTATGTAATTAAATTTTTTTTATTGATTGATTTTGGAGAGAGAGAGGAAGGGGGAGAGAGAGAGAGAGAGAAACATTGATATGCTGTTCCACTCATTTATGCATTCATTGGTTGATTCTTGTCTGTGCCTTGATTGGGGAGCAAATTCATGGCCTTGGCTTATCAGGACAATGTTCCAATCAACAGAGCTACCCAGCCAGGGCCCGTCTATTTAATTTTTAATTCTGGCTGTCGTTTTCCATTTCAGGAACTCATTTCCTCAGTTACCATTTCCAGCTTCATCTTCATTTTTATCCTCTTTCTGTTTAATGGGTATAATTTGTCTCTCCGAGGATAATATTTATAGTTTTGTGAAGTTTTTGTCTTTCCTAATACTCTGAATCCTGGGTTTGCTCCTTTATTCTTATGTTCAACTCTATATCGTCTTGGAGGTTTTCTTCAAAAGCACAGTCGTTCTTAGTTCTTCAAGTCGAGTGGTCTCATGTGCTTGCTGGGTTTGTTGTACGTCGGGCTTCTCTGTGGGGTTGGAAGAGGCTCCGGCTGCCAGGGCTCTGGGGGCCGACACATGGAGCTTCCGCCCGATCTCCGTGCTTTAGTTCGGTGACTGTCTTGCCCACAGTTGTGTCTGGTGTCCCCAAGTCCAGACTTAGCTTTCTCTAGACAGTGAGAATTCTGTCCCCTCCTGGGTTTGGAGAGAGGTAGTTATCTGGGAAATCTAAATGCTCTTTATACATATTTTCAACCAATCCAACAGCACGTGTCATGAAATGTCCTCTTTTAAATGACAACAGAGTGCGGAAGTCTCATTACTGCAATTTAAGAGAAACAACTGTATTATCCAACAGTTTAGCTTTATGGGCAAAGCCTTATAATTAAAAAAAAATTTTGAGTCTTACATTTTAACATAAATTCTATTGGGAAACTGTATATTTGATTTGTCACTTACAGTAAATTTGCATGAATTATTGCACCTATTAGCGCATTCTTCAGGAAGATCAGCTTATGCCATTATATGAAGTTAATCAGCTTCTTACGGTATTTCAGTCTTCTTTATGCTAAAAGTATGTTACAGATATTTTTTACTATATTCTATTGATTATTCTATTACAGTTGTCCCAATTTTTCCCCCTTTGCCCCCCTCCACCCAGTACCTCCTTCCCTCCAGCAATCCCCCCCTTAGTTCATGTCCATGGGTCATGCGTGTAAGTTCTTTGGATTCTCCATTTCCTATGCTATTCTTAACTTCTCCCTGTTTATTTTGTTCCTCCCCAAAATGCTTTTTAATCCCTGCACCAATTTCCTATTCTCCCCCTTCTCCCTCCTAGCTGATAACCCTCCAAATGATCTCCATACCTGTGATTCTTGTTCCTGTTCTGGTTGTTTGCTTAGTTAGTTAGTTTGTTTGTTTAGATTCAGTTGTTGATAGTTGTGAGTTTGTTGCCTTTTTCATGTTTATGGTTTTGATCTGTTTTTTCTTAAATAAGTCTCTTTAACATTTTCTGTGATAAGGACTTGGTTGTGATGAACTGCTTTAGCTTTACTTTGTCTGGGAAGCACTTCATCTGTCCTTCCATTCTAAATGATAGCTTTTCTGGGTAGAGTAATCTAGGCTGTAGGTCATTATTTTTCATCACTTTGAATACTTCTTGCCAGTCCCTTCTTGTCTGCAAAGTTTCTTTTTGAGAAATCCGCTGATAGTCTTATGGGAACTCCTTTGTAGGTAACTCTCTGCTTTTCTCTTGCTGCTTTTAAAATTCTCTCTTTATCTTTAACCTCTGGCATTCAAATTATGATGTGTCTTAGTGTGGTCCTCTTTGGGCCCAACTTGTTTGGGATTCTCTGTGCTTCCTGGACTTGTATGTCTATTCCTTCACCAAATTAGGGAAGTTTTCTTTCATTATTTTTTCAAATAATTTTTCAGTTTCTTGCTCTTCCTCTTCTTCTTCTGGCATCCTTTTGATTAGGATGTTGACACATTTGGAGGTGTCCCAGAGGTTCCTAAGCGTATCCTCATTTTTTTGAATTCTTTTTTCTTCTTTTTGTTCTGGTTGAATGGCTATCTCTTCCTTATGTTCCCAACTGTTGATTTGAATCCCAGCTGCCTTCCTTCTCTGTTGGTTTCCTGTGGATTACTCTTCATTTCACTTAGTGTGACCTTCATTTCTTCCTTTATTTTTTTGCCGTACTCAAGGAGTTCTCTGAGCATCCTGATAACCAGTATTTTAAACTCTGCATCTGATAGGTTAGCTATCTCTGTTTTGCTTAGTTCTGTTTCTGAGATTTTGTTCTCTTCTTTCATTTGGGCTATATTTCATTGTCTCTTCAATTTAGCAACCTCCCTGTGTTTGTTCCTGTGTATTAGGTAGAGCTGCTTTGACTCTCTGTCTTAGTAGCTAGGGAGCTGTGTAGAAAATGCACCTGTAAATTGTGCGGGGTGGAGCCTTAGGTGATTGCCAAGGAGGGGCACCCCCTTCACTGCTTTGTGGCTGTGTGGGGAGGGTTCGAGAGGGGACAGTGCTGCTGACTGGCTTCTGGCGGTTCAACTGGCGCTTGCCACATTTCTAGTCACTTCACCCCCTTCCGGTGGGTGACTGGTGCCCTTCCAGCTGCTGCCCCAATGGTGAATCCTGGAGGGGGTGGGTTTGCATATGTTCCAAGACTGTTTTGGACCTTGAAGCAGTGAAAATCCAGCAGTTTCTTCTGCCCAACCCCCACTAGCTTTTATAGCCAGAGGTAATGGGATCTATCGTCCCTGTGCTGGAACCCTGGGCTGTGCGGTCTGGCCTGGGGCCAGGATCACCTGCTTCTACATTATCCCTCCCACCAGTTCTGCAGCACTGCACTCCCTCCCCACAACCTTGCGCCTCCTCCTTGTCTGGATAAATGTGTCTCCTTTAAATCCTTGGTTGTTGGACTTCCACACAGCTGGGTTTTCTGACGGTTCTGGGTGTTACTAGTTTTGAGATCTGGTTGTGATTCCATGGCTGCACAAGGAGGTGGAGTGTGTCTACCGAGACTTCCATCTTGATCTGTTACGGATATTTTTTAAAATATATTTCATTTTTATTCATTTATTCAACAAATATGTGAGCGTCTGCTAGGTGCTGGGGAAGTAGCAGTGAACAGAGGAAAGTCTTTGTTCTTAAGGAGCTTACATCCCTAGCAGGTGGTGGTGGAAGGAGATAAACCAAAAAATAAACAGTATATTGGAGAGTGATGAATAATGTGAAGAAAAATTCAGCAGAGGTAGATGTACTGTTTTAGACAGATTGGTATCAAGGGACATTCGTGCAGAGACCTGAATGAGGTGAGGGAGTGGGCCATGTAGCTTATCTAGAGGAAGGGAAGAAAGTACAAAAGGCCTAGGGCAGAAATGTCCATTGTCTGTTTCAGAAGCAGAAAGGAGACAGGTGTCTGCAAAGGGGCCAGCAACGGGAGAGGAGGTAAGAGAGGCATCCAGGGCCAAATGGATGATCTGGCGGACTATGGTCAGAGTGCGGATTTTTTCAAGTGGGTTTTAAGCAGAAGAATAAAATGGTCTTACTTATGTTTTGAAAGGAGTTGTAGTGTGGAACGTAGACTGTAGAGAGACACGGGCAAGAGCATCCGGAGCAGCTGGGAGTTGAATGCAGTCTTCTAGGTCAGAGGTGATGGTGGCGTGGGTTGAGATTGTGTAACAGTAGCCGTGGGGCTGGCCGGAAGTGCCTACATCCTAGATATATTTTGAAGACAGAGCCAACAGAATTTATTCATGCATTGGGTGTTGTGGGGAGGAAGAAGAGGAGAGAGATTGGGGTCAAACCTTATTTTCAAGGTTTTCAGCCTGAGCACATGTGAGAATGGAGTTGTCATTTGCTAAAATGGGGAAGATTAGAGGGGAAGTTGGCTGGGAGAGGTTTTTAATAAAGGAGTTAGTGTGGGATAGGTTAAATTGAGATGCTTGTGAGATGTCCAAGTGCAGATACTGAGCAGGCAGTTAGATATAGGATTCTGGAGTTCATGAGAAAGGATAGGGCTGGAGATGTAAATTTGGGGATTGTCGGTATATAGTTATTTATAAGGAGTGGGACTGGGTGAGTCAATTAGAAAATGAGAGCATAGAGGAATAAAGAAATTAACTATTGTAATACTTTTAACAGCAAAACCTTTTTCTTTGAAATTGCAAATTCTTTTCTCATGCAAGTTGGACTCTGTATAAAAGTGGTATTCTATCACTATGTTAGTAAAAATGTCATTCTCGTCACCAAATGCAACGAGCTGCCTCAAATTTAGGGCATGAAGCAGCAACCATTTCACGATGCTCAAGGATTCCGGGGCTGGAATTTCGTTGGGCCCAGCAGAGGGGTCTTATCTTTGCTGCACAGTGTCTGGAGCCCCCGCTGGGCAGACACTGGGCTGCACAGTATCTGGGGGCAGCTGTGCTATTTTCCTCACATGGGTGCCTGAGCTGGAGGGGGGTCAAAGATGGTCTCAGCTGGAACTGTAGACCTAGCGCCGCCATTGCTCTCCTTCTTTCTGCCTTGGGCTTCTCACAGGATGTCTGGACGAGGAGCCTTCCAAGAGAATCCGGCGAAGCGGCCTGGCCTGGGAAGTTGCATGTGGGTACTTCTGTCACACTCTGTTGGTTGGAGCAGTCACTGGCTTAGCCAGGTGTAAGAGGAGGGGACAAAGATGCCTTCTTTCAATGGGACAAGTATCAAAGAATTTGGGGTCATGGATTCCAACCACAATGCTCTTTGAATTTGAGGTTCTGCCCCCATTCCATAGTAACTTTGAAGGGGGGAGCTCTCACCCAGGATCCATGGGTGTGGACTCTCAGCCCCAGTTATTAATTGTTTCATGCTCGGGAAGGTGACCTGTGTAAATTTGCAAAAATGTTCTTCCTTCTCTTCAAAAAGAATTGATCTATGTTGTGGGTTTGTGATGTTCAGCTTCAGGAATTAGGTTTTCTTTCTCTGGTTTATCTCAGTTGGCTGTCTTAAAAGAACACTAATAATTATATGGTGTTCTGGGTCAGTGAATGCTCTTATCACTCTTTCATTTGGGCTTTGGCCGAAGATAACAGAACCCACAGGCTTTTCCTAGCAACTTGCCCTTCTCCCTTCAGTTGTCTTCAGGCTTGGAAATTTTGACATGACAATATGCTGGCCCATCCTACAGTCATTTCTCAAAGGCTGCACTCCTTCTGTTTGAAAAGTTGGCAGTCTGCCTCCGACCCCTGTGAGGATGAGCCCGCCAGCATTCACAGCTCATTGGAAGGATGCTTTGCTTCTCTCCGGAAAAACTTTCAAATTCTAGGTATAGCCAGTCATACAGGGTAGAGCTCATCCATCCTGTTTTCCCAGATTAGAAGCCACATGGGTGTCGTGCTTTTCAGTACTGTGGCCATCAGTGGCTGTTCAGTGCGTGTGCACAGGGCAGTGAAGGAAGCTGTGAAGGAAATGGTCGTTTGATGTCTGGCATCTAACATCCAGGTGGAAGCCCCAAATCTGAATGGATGACGCATGAGGGTTGCCGGCAGGGAGCAGAGCTTCTCCTGGAATGGAGACGGCGGAACTAAACGAGAAAAGGCTCAGTCGTGTGTGTAGGTGCTGCCGGCATTCAGGGGTAAAGCGGAGATTGGACCGGAGGTGGGTTAGGGAAAGCCTCTCTCACGCGAGCAGGAAGGGGACATACAGTGCCACCAAGGGGAGATTCCCATTTTAGGCGCGAGTATCTGTGAGGAAGGAACGAAGTCGGTGAGGGAGAGATGAGTTGACTTGGACATTTTTGAAAGTCATCCTGAGGCTGGAGAGAGGAGCTGGAGCTGGCCCACGGTGGCTGAGGAGTCGGAGGGACTTGGGCAGGGATAAAGATTTTACAGTGGACATTGAGAAGTCAGTTGTTTTTCGGCTGGGAGAGTGCTGTGATTTTAGTCTTGCTGTGAGGTCAACGCAGAATCATCGTTGAATTTTTCAGAAAGCAAAATGGAGAGTCATTCTGCTTCTCAGAATACGGTGTCTCAGCCTGGGGAACCTGGCGTACCGGTGTAGTTGTACTTCACGCCTGTGGTGTATTCATTCAGGACATCTGTTTTGAGCACCTGTTACAGGCCAGGCACTCAGCTGGGTGCTGGGGGTGATGGAGAGGACACAATAGGGAGCAAAAGCCAAGTTTCTGCCTGTCCTCACAGAGCTGGCAGTCCCGCAGAGTGGTTATAAGTGCAAGTTAGGGGACCCCAGTGCTCAGGTCCAAGCCGTGATGGTGGCGGTGGAAGGGAGGCACGTGGAGGACCTGTGGAGGAGGCCTTGGCGTTGTCAAGCAGCTGGAGGAAGAGCAGAATGAGTGCCACAAGCTCTGGTGGCAGCTGACGCAAGAAAGGCAGAGCCAGCCAGGCCATCTGTCACATTCCAAACCCTTACAAACACTTTCTACTGTGTCCCAAGTGCTTCGTGCACATTAACTCTTTAGTTCTAACAAATGACCCTGGGAGGTACGTCCTGTGTTCTCCCTCATTTTACAGATGAGGAAACTGAGGCACAAAGAGGCAAAATAACTGGCATTCACCCACATGTATCTAAGTGGTGGAGTCAGAGTTCACTGTGGCCCCAGAATGTGCTCTAAGCACATCACTCTTCTGACTTAATACTATAGATATCTTTTGTTTCAGCCTGAGAACAATGCAAAGTCATCAGCTTATGCCATTTACTTACTTACTTACTTACTTACTTACGTACTTTAGAGGAAGTGGGAAGGAGAAGGGGAGAAATCAAATTGTTTATTGTTCCACTTATTTATACATTCAGTGGTTGATTCTTGGATATGCCCTGTCCAGGGATTGAACCTGCAACCTTGGCATATCAGGACAATGCTCTGACCAGCTGATCTACCGGCCAGGGCAAGTCTGTGTCTCGAAAGGCCTCTCCACAGCGTGGAAATGGACCGGAGGGAGACAAGCCTATGTGGGAAGGCAGTTCAAAGCTCTTGCTGTGGCCCGCTGCACTGTCTCAGAGACTGGGGGAAGGGCGGAGTTTATCAGTCAGCCGGAGTACTACTTACAGCAGGGTTTATTCTTGGATTGCAGCAGCCTTATGTCTTGAGGGAATGGAACTTGATCATAATTTACAGACTGGGTAGTCTGTAGAGGCCGCCCGGCCCAGGAGCTCTCCAAGTATCGGAGCTACTGCTGCGATGTGTCTCGGGGCAAGCACTGAACCTCCGTGTGAATACCAAACACAGTACGAACCTGGGAGGTTGTCCCTTACTCCTCACTTTCTCTGAGTCACCTTTGCCCTTCAGCCAGTCACCAAGCTCCATGACGTCTTCCTCGTTAATGTCTCTGGAAGACGTCCACTTGAAAACATTTCTGAGGCCGCTACTCAAGTGCGGGCCACCGTCATCTCTCACCTTGATGATTTCATCCTGAGTGATCTTTCTGCAATGTAAAATCAAATGATCATTTGTCTGCTGAAAACTCGGCAGACCTGCCCATTGCCCTGTCCATATGGCTCACACGAGAGCCATCTCCAGCCTCATCTCGCTCCAGCCTCCTGACGTACTCTCTGCAGTATTCTCCTTCATGGCCACTGCCGCCCCCGGAGACTACTGCCCAGTCCGTGGGGAGTGAGGACCTGAGTCTGGCTTCTCGGAGGCCCTTCGGTGATTCTGCTGTGCATCCGCAGCTGAGCTCGGACCTCTGCTCTCTCTCCCCAGTTCTCAGTGGGGCCACACATTAGCATTATCCTAGGGACTTACAAATATCGAAACCTGGTTCCCACCCTCGGCAATTCCATTTTGACATCTGGTTTGGTTCCCAGGCATCTCTATGTATGTATGTATTTATTTATTTATTTTTAAAAGTATCTGCCCTTATAATTCTAATCTGCAGCCAGAGGGCAGAATTTGGGAATAGATATTACGGGGAAACAGATTCCAGTTCTGGAGTGACTTACCCTTTCATGTACTGATCTCCAAGTATTTGAAAAGCCATTTCTCTGTAATTTAGTTTCTTTCTCTGCTAACCCCACTTCCTGTTCTCCAAGCCTTCTTACTGGACAAAACATTCGAGTTTTTAAACTCCTTACACCCTGGCTGCCCCTCCCTGAATGTGTTTGTTTTTTAGGGTGCCATTTGAAATGTGGTACAGTTAGGATATCATTCTAGATGTGGGCCCGTTTCAGCAGCCCTGATAGATCCTTTAGTTGTAACACTTCATGTGTCTGTTAAAATGCCGTAAGGTCCCAGTGGCTTGGTACCATGGCTGACTCGTGGGTCCCTTAAAGACCCATGAAAACTCCCGCTGTAGCCCAATGGTCGAGAGCAGAAAGTCTGAAGACAGACTGCTGTATTTGGGTCAGGGTTCCAGCTCCAAACCTTTACTACCTGTACGACCTTAGGTGGCTCACTAAAAACTCTGTGCCTCAGTTTCCTCCTCCGTAAAAGGGATAAAAATAGCATCTGTCTCATAGGCTTGTTGTGAGGATGAAATGAGTAAATAAAGATAGGTCAAGTGCTTAGAACGGTGTCTGGCGCTTAGTACTATGTAAATATTAGCCATGATCATTAGTTATTTGGATTGCTCTTAAACCCAGGTAATTTTTTCTCTGTTTTCTTTTATTTGGATATCACTTATTGTTTTTACCTTTAATTATTTTTAGGCCCTGGAGCTATCTTCAGGTGAACTAAGAGTAGAGGTATTTGATGAGGGCACCACCCGACCCTGGGGTCCTCCCCTGTCCTCTTACACCGCCCCCCCCCCCCACCATCCCTGCCTTTCTAACTTCCTTCTGTAGGGTATATGATACAAAGGCCCACTAAAATGCATGTGTTTTACATAGCAGGGAAAGCTGACTTTATCATTTGATTTGGCTAATCCAAGGAATTAATGTATGTTTCCCTGGGCATTGAAGAAATGTTGATGAAAGGGGTTCCGTGGGGCAGGCACCAGACACATGCAGCGCCCTGCTGTGCAGGAGGGATGCTGCCCATCCATTGTGGTTTTAAAAATGTCTACAACAATCCTTAAAAGAGGGGTACTTGCCCATTTTACTGAAGAAGAGGCCTGTTCAGTAGTCAAGTAATGTTTCTCAAACAAGCATCTGATAAATAGCAGCTAGGGCTTGCACCCCTGCCCAGCCAGGGTAGTCTCTCGTTTCTGTGGCCTCAGACCCCACTGCTGTGGAACAGTGTGTCTGGTTGGGGGAGCGGAAGAGTCACAATGTGGGGAGGCCGTGTGACACACGTTCGGTCTGTTCTGTGGTTTTCATCCAGAGTCAGACCAGTTCTCAGGCAGCCTTAACCATAAACTGCACATTTAGTAATTGACAAAGCATGTCTGGCTGTGTTACCTTCAATTTAGAGGAAATTATGTTTGTGAGGTGTGAGGCGCCTGCTCCTTTAATCTGAAGTATTTGTGACCAAACATAGGGCCTATCCCAAGTGTGGAGAGCACATCAGTTCGTCTTTTTAAATGTCTTAACCCTGTTAGATTTGAAATAATAAGGGGTCTTGGTGATTCAAAGTTCTTAGATCTTTTTCCCAAAGACAGCTGGGCGAGCACTAGATTTGGGGTAATTCTTTTGGTTTTGTTTTTAAAACTCTGGCTGTCCTTCAAGGATAAGAGGTTTCCTTTCCTTTTTGCTGTCCACATTCCTGGTAGTCTCCGCCTCTTAAAGTTAACTGTAAACCTGATACATTTAATTCTCTGTTTCTGGATATACATTAGAGAACTATGCAAAGGCAGTACTAATGATAAGATTTGGAATGGGAAAAGTAATGTGCTTGGCACGAGATGCTTTTTTTTAACTCTTTCTAGAAGAATTAAGGTGAAATAAGAAGAATGAGGGGAGTAGACTTTTGGCTCCAGAGTGTCATTAAAAACTGTTCTTTTCCTTATTTCTCCAAGCTCTACCCCTCAGTAATTTAGGACTTCTTTCATATATTCAATTTTGGCACATTAGTGGGGAGCTCTAAGTCAGGTCTCTTATATCTCAATGTCCATTTTTGCAAGGAAGAGTTGGTTTCTGACTTTAAAGCAAATCCTCTTATCTGTAATTGAAATGCTTGAGTATTACCATAAGTATAGTTCAGATTAGGCACTCAGGTGTTAACATTTGGTTGTTCTAGGAAATCAATATTAGATTTATGTATAAACTTCTTGTTATAAAGGCAAACATCTAGTTTTAAACCTTATAAAGGTACTATTTGAATTTGTAAGCAATGACATTGTCATACTAGTATACTTATTTTTAATTTGTAGTTATTGACTTTTAGAGAGAGAGAAACATCAGTTTGTTGTTCCCCTTACCTGTGCACTCATTGGTTGATTCTTGCACGTGCCCTGACTGGGATCGAACCCACAACCTCGGTGTATCAGGACAGCGCTCCAACCAGTTGAGCCACCTGGCTAGGACCCAAGTGTACTTACTTTGAATCATCTTTTAAAATTCGAAATGTTAGTCTCCCTGTCTCAGGCAGTTATGAACAGTCAAGTTAACAACAGTTAAATAAAGCTGTAATATTTAAATGCGGACTCCCCTCTCCTCCATTATCCCTCTAATCCTGCAGTCAGGTTCATACAGGTCGAGTGTCTTCTAGCATTAATTGCCTTTTATATCTTGTCCCCTCTAGTTGACTTTAAGGAGTTTACAGCTACTTGATATGATTTTTGGAATGTGATGTGAGAATAAATAAATTGGAGCTTGCAAATATAAGTAAATTCAATGACTCTCAATGGGTTTAGTAGGCTTATATTTAAACCACTAATAGAAACCAAATGGTTGTTTTCTGGGCTTTATACAAAATTCTCTTTTTATAGGAAATGTTAACTATATAATAAGCTTTAAAAGAGAATGCCAAGCTGTAAAAGTACTATGATCCCAACTTTTAAAAAGAAATAAAATATATATACATACTCTTGAGATAGATGAAAAAGAGTTAGACCAACACTCTATCACTTAAAGATAGTGGGGTTCCCCCCAAATTTCCACAGTGAACATTATTACTTTTATAATCTTAAAAATATCTTCTTAAAAGGGCTGGTTTCTATAGCAATTAGTGCAACTATATTTCTGTGTTACTTTATGCTCTGCCTTAGTCACTGAGCCTTTCCTGACAGCAGAGAGGATTGCGCTGGAGGGAGCAGTAGAATGCCACAGGTGTGCCCTATGTAAGACATAGGTATTTCTAATATGGAGTACAGCCAACACCCAAAGAAAAACCGCGTGACACATTACGAGGTGGAAAATATCTTTTGGTCACTTTCTGTTCTGGACGATCCCTCTCCTCGCTTTCTCCCCTCCGGCCCTCGCCCCATTGTAATCCACCGGTGCGTGAATGTGAAGTCCACGTCTTATTTTGAAGGCAGTTTTATGAAATGATGTAATGGAACTCTTTGGTAAGTGGTCCTGGCTTGCGTTTCTCAGCTTGCCCTTGGGTGCCTTAGATTGCAGCGCGTAAATGAGAACTGTGACTTCGGGCCGACTTGTGCAGTGACCTTTATGGTAAGAAGTTCCCCATCAGACAGCGGTTGTTTGTCTTATGACTTGTTGTTGGTGAAGTTATCCCCAAGGGGTTGAGAAATTCCTGTTTTGAAAAGTCCACAAAGTCTTTAGTGACTGACTGTTTCATTTTTCTTTTTCTTTAGTTGTAGAAAACGGTATCGCTTTTTTTCTCCATATGCTAACATTTACCATCTTTGAACCTACATTTAGTAAACACCTTGAGAGAATTAAGCCCCGTGTCACACCCTGAGCGAGCGAGCCACTGTGTGGAATGAACTGACTTCTGTCCTGCGCGCTCGGAATGGTACTTGGCGCTTAAATGGTGGTGCCGATCACTTTCTGTGTCCTGGGGTTTGGTGGAAGTGGTTATTAAATCACAGACTTAGAATTATTCCAGAGGTAAGAAAGACTTTAATTAGAATTTAGTGGAGTTCTTTAGATTAACTCATAATTTGAAAAACCAGAAATGAGATTGTGAAATAATTGGCCTCTTTAAAAAATTTTTTCCAGTAAAACAGCTACCACAAAGCTAGTCCGCACAGGTTTTCCTAGATCACTTGGGGAGATCTCTCAGAGATAAGGTTTTCTTAGGAAGAGCATTGGGTCTGACTGCACTGGGGCCCCTGCTGGTTACCTAGGGCTTGTAGCTAAGCAGCCAGTAAGGAGATCACTATCTGATTCTCTGCCCCTGTCCTCCAGCGATTAGACTGAGAAGTAGAACACAACGTGAGTCATTTCTGGGGCTTGAATTTTTATGGAAAAAACTTATCTGGTTTCTGGTTTAAGAAATAGCGCAATTACTGTGCTATCTACTAAAATCCCAACTAAAATCAAAACAACAACAACAAAACCCTGAGTTATGGACTAGAAATGAATTGGACGATTTTCAACAACTTGAAATTTGTTAGTGGTACATTAGTTTGAAAATGCAAGTGTTCATGGACGACCCCAGTGTTGATCTGTAACTGAGCTGGCACAGAGGGGTATTGCTTTATGGTTTTACCTGAGAGTTTCAAGGTGCAGGCCGTGATGGCTCCACATTTGTATCAAAGATGAGCAGTTTGTAACACTGGAGCATATTTTGAAAAGTAGGTATCTATTTCTTTAACTCATTTGTTAGAAGAGCTTTTTGTTTACATAAGAGGGGCAGCGTTCAGTAAAAGTGGAATGCAAGTCACATAGGTAACGTTAAAGTTGCTAGTAGCTACATTAAAAGAAGTAAAAAGAAATGGGTGAAATTCATTTTAATACTATATGTTAGTTTACCTAATATAGACAAAATATCATTTCTTTTTTTTTAAATATTTTATTTATTTATTTTTAGACAGAGGGGAAGGGAGGGAGAAAGAGAGGGAGAGAAACATCAATGTGTGGTTGCCTCTCACTTGGCCCCCACTGGGGACCTGGCCTGCAACCCAGGCATGTGCGCTGACTGGGAATCAAACTGTCGACCCTCTGGTTCACAGCCCACGCTCAATCCACTGAGCTATACCAGCCAGGGCAACAAAATATCATTTCAATATTAATGAGATAGCTTACCTTCTTTTTCTTTTCTTTTCCTAAATCTTCAGAACCCAGTGTGTATTTGAACTGAAAGCACATCTCAGTTTGAAGGAGCCACATTTAAGTGTCCAGGAGCCACACGTGGGTAGAGGCTACTGCACGGCAGGTCTGGAGTTTCAGTGCATTTGCACTGCAGTAGAATCAGCATACATTGGCCCAATGCACAGCTTTCTATGTGAATCAGGTCCTGAGAAACATAAGGCAGACACTGATGCCTGTAGCCCATGAGGCAGATTTTAACTTGGCTCTAATGCGAATATTGTAAGAGAGTTCTAGTGACCTCTGGTTCCTTGAGGAGGGCAGTACACACCATGGTTACAGGGCGTCAGCGTCTAGCAGGTAGCCTGCTCTGAGAAATGTAAATCAGGAAGTCTAGTTTGTAAAATAAGTAAATAAGGAATCAGGTAAATTACTGTAAAATAAGTAAATAAGTAAATCAGGAAGTGTGTGTGTGTGTGTGTGTGTGTGTGTGTGTGTGTGTATTCAGTCTTTCATTAAATGTTCTCACTGTCCCAGAGAACCATCTCTCTGTACTTTGATGTGTACGTGCCTTGTTTTTGGCGATTACTCAGTTAATTTTACAACTTCTTAAGGCTACTTGTTTGGTGTCACTCTTCAGAAGGAGAACAAAAGGTGGCTGACCGGTTGGTTTCTCCCACCTGAACATTTCCCTGGGGTGGTCATTAACCTGAGGATAACATGCATGCCTGGTATTTAGCTTCTCTTCTCTCTCATCCCAGACTGAGAAATTTGTAGGACAAAATTACTCTTTGTTGAGTGGGAGAATCCTAGGCAGATCCTTGCTTGTACTCTTAAACCTGTAGTCTTAGACTTAGCCCTCCATCTTTCCCGAACATCCACTCCCTGCACTTTGGTCTTAGTTCAGGTTTACTCTGTATACTTCCTAGCACACTCGAAAGGCTTGTGTGGTGAAAAGAAAGGAACTGACAGCTGTTGAGCATCTGTTGTAAGCCAGGCACAGAGCTGGGGCTTTAGAAATATTATCTCAGCAGCCCTGCGGGGTGGGAACTGTGATCTCTATTTTACAGACGAGGAAGTGGAATTCTGGAAGTCATTTTTCAACCTCACATACCTCTGGTAGATAATCACAGACCTTGGCATCATGCCCACATTGCCATCCAGTTTAGAAGAAGCTGTGACGTGGTTCCAGAAGTAGAGACTGTGAATGTGTGTGTGCTGCTCTAAACGGGCAGAGACGTGCAGGATCCTTTCCGACGCATCTCATCCCTAATCACAGACCTGATGCCTGGGTTGAGTAGACGGGGTGTTTCTAGATTATTTACCCTGCTGGGGCTTGTAGTGACCATATGAACCCTTTGGTTTACAGTTGGGACCTCTGACTGCAGCAGGATGGCCCAATGGAATCAGCTACAGCAACTCGACACACGGTACCTGGAGCAGCTTCATCAGCTGTACAGCGACAGCTTCCCGATGGAGCTGCGGCAGTTTCTGGCCCCTTGGATTGAGAGTCAAGATTGGTAAGTCCTTCCTGAGCAACTCCCCAAATTGTTGGGTTTTGGTTTGCATCAGGAAGCGTGATCTGTTCTAGCTTAACTATGTGCTATTTCATTGAAAAACGTGTGGGTACAGGTGATGGGGTAAAAGAGATCAGGGGACAAAGAGGTGCTCTTAATCTTGCATAAAGGTCTACTACGTTAGAAGCACACACATCGAACAGCCTGCTTGCCAGTAGATGATTTTAGGGCTGATTTGGGTCTCACTCCCTTGGTGAGATCCTCTGTGTGTTCTCTGGTACTTTGGAGATGTGTTACCAATGTCTATCTGGATGAGAATTCTGTCGTGGGTAGAAGTTTGGGTCCTTGTATGTGATTCCCCTTTAATTAAAGGAAAGAGACAGAGTAAGAAATAGACTTGTTCAGAGAGGAGATAATGGCACAAAATTCCAACAACTATTTCCTTCACTTTAACGTGTTCAGATTCAACTATTAATTTTGCTTTAAATCAGGGCTATGACCTAACTTTTCCAGAATTTGGTGAGGACCAGGAAGGTGATTCAGAGCTACTGGAGATAGGCCATCCTACTCGGGGATTGCTCATTTGCTGCTAATAATCTGACCACAGAGTTGAGTGAGAATTTAGAGCAAACCAGCACATCAGTCCATGCGATATTCTGTGTAGACTTTGAGTGGCTAATAGTATCTAGAATAATTTTTATAATGACTAAATTGCTGATCGTTATTGTTGCTGAGCAAGTTAAATCTAAAATGATGAGTGGGGTAAAGTGTTGGGCTTGCCTTGGGTTTTCTTTTTCTTCCTTTGCCTGGGTCTTTTCCCCATTGATGGTGGTGGTGTGTGTGTGTGTGTGTGTGTGTGTGTATAGGTTTCAGAATCATTCTTTATTATTCTTTTTTTTCCTAGGGCATATGCGGCCAGCAAAGAATCACACGCCACTCTGGTGTTTCATAATCTCCTGGGTGAGATTGACCAGCAGTACAGTCGCTTCCTCCAAGAATCAAATGTTCTCTATCAGCACAATCTGCGAAGAATCAAGCAGTTCCTTCAGGTGTGATGAGAAACTGAACCAGCAGAGAAGGGTTTTAGCTTTCTTTCCTGGAAGTATTTCTTCTCTTGTTTGAGAACCTATCTTGTACTTGAAATCAAAGAAGACATAGTTAGCCCTTTATCAAATCTCTGTGTACTCACCCAGGAGCATCATTACCTGACGTTCACTTCTTCAGTCAGTTGAAGCAATAATGTGGTTATTATGTTAATATTATGTTAACATGTTAATAACGTGATTGGAGCCAGGTCCTCCCCTCACAGGAAGATGTCGCTTACCTTTCAGTGTCAAAGGTTCGGCCATGATTGGATGCTGCAGGACGCAGTGCGTCACTTCCCTGTAAGCCCAGGGTAGCAGACTGCCCAAACAATCAGAGGAAGTGCCTTCTCTCACAGCAGTACAGCTCACCAGCACTGCCTTTCTTCCCTTCTCGTCATCTCCCACTGACGGCCACCAGGATTTGAGGCCTTTGTTTTATTGTTTCATGTAGTAAATGTTGTGCTCAGTTTATGAAGAATGTAGCTTTAAGCCAGCAAAATTTCGGTCCACATCTCCTTAGTCTACCACTGCTTTTCATTCTCCTTCTCTCCTGCTTACAGAGCAGGTATCTGGAGAAGCCGATGGAGATTGCCCGAATTGTGGCCCGATGCCTGTGGGAAGAGTCCCGCCTCCTGCAGACCGCGGCTACTGCAGCCCAGGTGAGCCCCGGGCGGGAGTGCGGTGCTGCTGCGGCTGCGCCTCCTTTCTTGCGTGCGAAGATGTGCCTGCTCTTAGGTGGTTGTCAGGACGCACACAGCCCCTCAGGGTCGAAGTGGGTGTTTGGGATTTTTAAATTTTGTACATTGAAAATAACTTTATTTCTTTCTGAGTATATGATGCATTCTTCCCCTGAAAAAAATTAAAACATGACAGAAAAGTACAAGTAAGAAAGTTTTTTAAACATTTGAAATGTCACTCATTCCCTCCACTATTTCTTCCCAAGAAACCAACTTTAAGAGTCTGGTAAAAATCCTTTCACGCCTTTCTCCAGGCTCATATAAAATCTGTGTGAAATACACACACACACACACACACACACACACACACACACACACACATTATATTTAACTGGGTTTACTTTCCTTCATCTTGCTTTTTATCCTTCTAAGTGCAGTCATATGATGCCAACTCATTCTTCTGTTTGCTGCCTTACAGTCTGGTGTAGAGCTGCAGTGTATTCAGTTATTCCCCCTTCAATAGACAGTCACTTCATTCTGGCTTTTTCATTACAAATACCACTGCAGTGTCTCCCTCTATATCTTTATATATTCATGCTTTGGTTTCTAAGAGAAAAACATCGATCGGTTGCCTCTTGTAAGCGCCCCGACTGGGACCGAACCCGCAGACCAGGCATGTGCCCTGACCGGGAATTGAACTGGTGACCTCTCGTTTCATGGAACGATGTCCAACCAACAGAGCCACACCAGTCAGGACTAAATGAAGTTATCTTAGAACACAGCACACATATTCATGTGTGCCTTGTCTGTGGCTGCTTTTGTGCAGCAGTGTAGGACTGAGGCAGGTATTTGTGACAGAGACTATGTGGCCCACAGAGCCAAAAGTATTTGCCACCTCACCCTTAGAAAGTATGAAGCCCCTGACATGGAGCTACCAGTTGGACATCAGAGGCCTCAGCTCAGGCCTCACTGTTATTTTCTCTGCTTCCACCACCTGGCATGTTCTCAAGTGTCTTTTCGGGGTGAAGCCCAAGGAGATAGATAGGAAGACGAGCAGACGTGATCCCTGCCACCAGGGCTCTCGGTCTGGGTGGAATTGTAGGCCCACCAACACTTGATGTGAGAAAAACATGCGGGAGGATGTGAGTCATCCTGCCTAGGGAGGCCGAGTAATGTCACCCAGGGAACAAAAGTTGTACTGAGTTTGAAGGTGAATGAGTTCAGCTGTGCTCGGGCAGAAGCACAGGCTGGCTGGGTGGACAGCGTGTGGGGAAGTAGTGTGAAAACACGCGGCGTGCGGGAAAGAGTGGGTGGTTTGGGGCGACTGAGGTGCGGGGAGGGGAGGCTTAAGTTGTTATGAGAGTGTGTGAGGCGTCCGTCTGTGCTGAGCTGAGGTGTTTATACCTGGAAGCAGTGGTAGACAGCAGTTCACAAAGGAATTAGAGGCGGTGTTCCGTAGGTGACAATGAATCACCTCTGTTTTCCTCCTTTGAGTGCAGTACCAATCGAGAAACAGAATGGGAGTCGAATACAGATGAAAGTATCAGCTGTATTGTTGGTAAAGCAAGGTGTGGGTGGGTAGCCATAGGGCTCTCTCTCTCTCATAGGGCTCTCGGAGTCAGATTTTGGGATGGAGAGATTGGGTTTACACCAACCAGCGGCGTTTCCCCAACCATCCACAGGGGCCTTCAGAGACCATAGACTCACACCCACTGAACACAGAGAGCTCGGCCTCTAGAACTGCCCCTAGAGACCAGGCCCTCACTCCTCCTGCTCTGGGCCTGCCCTAGGAAGGCCAAGAGCAGAAGGAGGCACCAGCTTGAGTGCTGGGTTCTTTGAAGACCTGCGTGTAGTTGTTCTCTCAGTCTCGCCAATCAGATGAGTCATCCTGTCTGAAGAAGTAGGGATGGAGGTAGCCTTCTCAAAACTTCTAAAGGAAGTTTGTATTCTGTGGGCTTGGGTAGGGACCATGGGAAAGGGAGAGAATGGTTCCCTCTGAAACTGGCTTATTTAGATCTGTTTCGGAGACTTCTGTTAGCAGTGCACAGAACTGATTGGAAGTGAGAGAGATCAGAGGCAAAAATATCAGCAGTTGGGACTGAAACTGAGCCAGTGGTGCTGGAGATCGATTTGAGATTGCGGAATACAGAGCCAGGAGCATTTGGTGATGCTGACATCAAAGATGGCGGGGCGTTCCTGACTTGGAGCTCTGGGTGTACCATGCCTCTCTGAGGCCCTCAGGCCTGTGCCATTGACCGACATCTCTGTCCTGTGTCAGTACCTCACTGTCCTGAGCGCCGCTGCTTTTGCATGGTCTTTTTTTTTTATCAGACAATACCCTATTACTTTGACAAGACTTATCATTTTCAAGTTTCATGTGCTACTTGACCTTTTTTAAGGTACCAGACTCCCCTTCCGCTCCAAGATACTATCTCTTGATATGGTATTCACCACAGGACAGAATCGTTTCTTATTATCCCCCAGCAATGTACTAGACATTACATACATTTAAATAGGCATCCAAGCTCTGCTGTCATAAATTGTTGTGAAATTGTTTACATACTTACCTAGAATGGGCCTTTAAAGTGTAGTGACTTTAGCTCGACATGTTTTAGCTCAACATGTGGTTTTCTAGTGCTATGCACAGAGTAGGCCTGCAGTATGACCTAGAGATAAAAGGCCAAGGATGCAGGTAAGAGTAGGTGAGAGCTTCCCTGAGGTCGTGCCGACAGCACCTGGAGAGCACCAGCCGCTGCCGAACTGCCCGTTACAATGCCCGGCGCACTGCCTCTGTTTCCCTTTGTCTTCCGATGGCAGCAGCCTCTCAGGCCAAATGTCGGGGGTGGTGCTGGGGGATGGAGTCTGGACAGAGGTGTTTTTCTCCCCATATCTCCTGCATTCACATGTGGCAACTCCCTTTCTTGGCAGCAAGGGGGCCAGGCCAACCACCCCACAGCTGCCGTGGTGACGGAGAAGCAGCAGATGCTGGAGCAGCACCTGCAGGATGTCCGGAAGCGAGTACAGGTAAAGCGAGTCTGGGGAAAATGCCCCTTTTCATGGGAGTATTGCCTGTGGGTTCTGCCTGTATCTCTTTTTGAAGTTTTGGCTTCATTTTTCTCAAAGCCTTTCTTTTCCGTCTCCCCAAGGAACTATTTTCTACCTCTGTTCATATGTTTGTTTTCATAGGATCTAGAACAGAAAATGAAAGTGGTAGAGAACCTCCAGGATGACTTTGATTTCAACTATAAAACCCTCAAGAGTCAAGGAGGCAAGTGAATCTTAGAGACGTTAGAAATCTCCTGTAGAAAGTGAGTTTGTGTTACCTGAGTTCCAGGAATTATTTGTCTCGACTCTGTGCTCAGACTTGGGGGTGGGTGTTCCTGGGGACTACTGTTGCCTAAGGGAGCCTGCTTACTGAGGGTAGGAGCATTCCCTCAGGTCAGGAAGTTTGTCCTTCCACTGCAGACATGCAAGATCTGAATGGAAACAACCAGTCAGTGACCAGGCAGAAGATGCAGCAGCTAGAACAGATGCTAACTGCGCTGGACCAGATGCGGCGAGTAAGCACGTGGGACCGCTCCCCCTGCGTGACTCCCTGGCTTGTGGTATCTGTGCATCTCCTGGCAGAACCTGCCTGGTTCCTAAGTTCCTTCGCTTGGACTCGACTCCGTAGCAGCTTGTGGTTAGAGACAGTCTGAGGAAGTGTTTTCTGACTTTGTTTTGGTTTCCGACCAGAGCATTGTGAGTGAGTTGGCGGGGCTTTTGTCGGCCATGGAGTACGTGCAGAAAACTCTCACGGATGAGGAGCTGGCTGACTGGAAGAGGCGGCAACAGATTGCTTGCATTGGAGGCCCTCCCAACATCTGCCTAGATCGGCTAGAAAACTGGTAAGAGATGAAAGAGAAGGTTTGCCTCTCTCTCCAGAAAGCTGGGCGGAATTATGGCCATGACTGCAGTCCCAAAGAGCTGGGACTGTAGCTCAAAGGTGGGGGCTGTGACGTAGTCAAATGCAGCTCTAAGAGTTAAAGCTTTCAGTTTATTTGGACATTTTTAAAAAAATAAAAATATTTATATTAGTATATTTTAAATGTTTTATTATTTTTTAAAGATTTTATTTATTTTTAGGGAGGGGGAGGGAGAGAGAGAGAGAAAGAGAGGGAGAGAAACATTAATGTGGAGAGAAAGTTTGATGGGTTCCCTCTCACACCCCCCCAACTGGGGACCTGGCCCACAACCCAGGCATGTGCCCTGACTGGGAATCAGACTAATGACCCTTTGGTTCTCAGGCTGTCACTCAATCCACTGAGCCACACCAGCCAGGGCTAAATCTGTTTTATTTTATAACTTAAAGTTTTTGGTTTAACTGTATTTAACAGACTAAAATGAATAATCTAAAATGACACATGCTCTTTATAAAGGGAAAAAGTTCCAATCCAGGGAATTAAATCAAGAGAAGAAAAGTCTTTTAAAACTGAATTATTCAGAGGCACCTACAGTTAAGATTGTGGTGACCAGCCCTCTAGACAGCTGTTGTGGCAGAGCAATACGTAAGATAGAAATCTGAACCTTTCCACGTTAGCGGGGCTGTTCTTCACGTGCCCTTCTGTGACCTGCCCGTTCACACATTCAGCCAGCCAGCACGTCTTTATGAGCACTCTTGGTATGCGAGGCCCAGTAAGGAATGGGCCGCACCAGCTGAAGTAAACTAGGAGGAACTTGACATCATGGGAAGCCCAGATACGCAGAGCATGAAATTGGAGATTTAGGGCAACTCTATGTGAGAATGCCTCACTAACCCTGAGTTTTGTTAACTTACTGAAAGCAGTTTTAAATGCTTTCTGATCAGGGAACCAAAAAGCCGAAGTTCTGGGAATGGGGGAATGAATGTAAATGCCAGAAAGGAGCCAGGGAGCTCCGAAGTCCCATCAGCTGTGCTCTCCCATCCCTGCCCAGCCCCCCTGCCTCTTCCATCTTCTCTATTTGAGGTCTTTTAGTCTTCATTCATCTAGTGGTAGACCATCAAAGAGAGACACTAATATTTTCTATTCGTGGGGACAGGCTTAATCAGCCTTTGTCTCCCTGTCCACTTTTCCTGGGTGCATGCTGTCGACCCTTTGCAACATAATAAACATAGTATCATAGCCTTTGATCTGTTGAACATAGACGTTGACGTTGAAGGGCTCAGGGGAGCATGCAGTTCAAGCCCTTCTCTCATGCAAGGGGACACCAGCCAAGGTTGCACAGACAGTGAATGGCAGAGCCAACTCAGACCCGTCTTCTTGGGTTGTCTTACCTCCTGTCTCCTCAGTCCTCACATTTTGGTACAAGGATAAGTTAGGATAAAAAAGGGAGTGCCAAATTCCATATTTCACTTTCTCCATGCATGGGTTCTATTGCTTGCCACTTTCCAACCATAACTCTTAAGTACTTCCTGTGATAACTCTTAAACATAGTAGCATAAGTTCTGACACTTCTTCTTTTGTGCCTAGCTACCTCTTTGAAATGTAAAATTTTAGGAAGGGACTGTTTTCAAAAGGCAAAAAGGGGGAATTTATAAATTCCCCCTTTTTTATTTAATGCCGCTGAATTGTATGCCTACAGATGGTAAATGTCATGTTATGCATATTTTACCACAATAAAAAAAAGCCCCCCTTTCTTAAGGGCTGCAGAGCGGTGTTTATACCTACGGTACTCCCTTCTCCCCCTCCCCTCCCCACTTACCCACGAACTTCCCTTAGGTAACTGGTAACTTCCTTATTTAATGGCAGGATAACCTCCTTAGCAGAATCCCAACTTCAGACCCGCCAACAAATTAAGAAACTGGAGGAGCTGCAGCAAAAAGTATCCTACAAAGGGGACCCTATTGTCCAGCACCGGCCAATGCTGGAGGAGAGAATTGTGGAGCTCTTCAGAAACTTAATGAAAAGGTAACTTAGAACCCTTGTCCCTTCCCCTCATCACTGTCCCCTGCCCCTAGTCGCATCCTGAACCAAGAGACTGGCTCACTGCAGAGGCAACAGGACGAAGCCTGGCCCACCGCATAGTGTGCCAACTGCTGCCCCCTCTCTCTTTCAGTGCCTTTGTGGTTGAACGGCAGCCCTGCATGCCCATGCATCCCGACCGGCCGCTAGTCATCAAGACCGGTGTCCAGTTCACTACCAAAGTCAGGTGGGCCATGCACTTCCACTTCTGGTAGCTATTTTATGGACAGACGTTCTTAGGACAAAGTGCAGTTAGTGGCCAGGGTTGTTTTTCACAGGCATCTCAGGCAGTACTGTGGCGGGTATGGAATTTGTTGGCGTAATATGGACTTGCTTTTTGTTTCCTCTGCCAAAAGCTAAGGGAGAGTCATCTTTTTGAGGTCACCGGGGCATATTCCCGTGATTCCAGTCCTGTGGTCTGGGAACAGAGTGTTTTCTTCTGCCCTGCGAAAGGGGCAGAGTCATACCGGTCGTTTTCCGGACTTTGAGCCCATGTTTCCCTGGGGATTTTTAGGGAGAGGGTCAGGCTTAGTGATGGAGAGCTAAGGGGCACCACAGGGCAAGTGGGTGGTGGGCCTGCAGGGTGGAGTGTTACTTTCACACTCAAGTCAGACAGGTATGCTGGGGTTTGCCCTTCTGCAGGGAAATTTCCCACTTAGAAACTTGGTTTGGTGTTAGGTTTCAGGTTTAATAGAAAGAAAACCAGCTGCAGAGCACGTATGCCTGCAGTGGCTTTTATTATCTTTTGCTGAGTCTCTCACGACTTTGTCCAAGTTCTTACTTCTTAGGCTCTTTTTTTTTCAGTGCCTTTGGCCTGAAGGGGTGATGCTTAACTTAATACCAAAGACAGGACTGGCAGGAAGAGGGGTTTGGGATCGTCATTTATTCACCTCTTAGAAATGAAGTTAATAAATTTTATATTTCTTTAGCTAGACGTTGCTAGGGGAGCCTTCTGAGGTTTTGTTTTTTGAAAAACTGGATTGTTTTTTTTCTTTGCTCAGAAACTTTTCTTCTTTTTTCGGAAATAGATTGCTGGTCAAATTCCCTGAGTTAAATTATCAGCTTAAAATTAAAGTGTGCATCGACAAGTAAGTACCCTTTACCTTAGCTCTTTTTCCTTCTGTTTTCAAATGGCAGAGAAATGAGAGCTTTGACACACATCGTATGAACTTAGACTTCACCTGCGTTCAGAGATCTTTGTTTCTTGGGACCAAAGTTCTCAGGACTGGCGTGCGTTGCCGTTTACGTGGCTGAATAAAGCCAGTTAGTGGTGCAGACTTGAGTTGTGATGCTATCGAGACTTTGAGTCCTTTTTTTTCTTCAATATTTTTACTTATAAATGTAATTTGCACATGTTATATAAAACCGAGAATATATGAGGAAAATGAATGTTTTAAATTTTTCTACACTTTACCACAATAGAATAATTTTCAGAATTTGACAGTACCTTTCAAGTATTAAAATACATTTAGCTTTTAAAAAAAAATAATTTATTTATTTATTTTTAGAAAGAGGGGAATGGGGGGGAGAAAGAGATGGAGAGAAACATCGACGTGTGAGAGATACATCGATAAATACGCCCCCAACTGGGGCCCTGGCCTGCTACCCAGGCATGTGCCCTGACTGGGAATCGAACTAGGACCTTTCCGTTCATAGGCCGGCACTCAATCCACTGAGCCACACCAAACAAGGCTAGTATATAGCTTTTGAAGAGATTAGAAAACAGAAAATGGCCCTGGCAGGGTAGCCCAGTTGGTTAGAGCATTGTCCTGATATGCCTAAAGGTTGCAGGTTCGAGTCCTGGTCAGGGCACGTGCAAGCATCAACCAGTGATTGCATCAATAAGTAGAACAACAAATTGATGTTTCTTTTTCCTCTCTTTTCCTCTGTCCCTAAAAAATCAATAAAAAAATTTAAAGAAAAAAATGTATTAATTGTATTTTTATTTTTAGGTAATATGATTATTTATTTGGAAATTACACTAGAATAAACTGGAAAATAATTACTAATGAAATAAGGGACTTGAGGGAGGTGATAGGTTTAATAAATAAATAAGCAAAAGTTAATAGCTTTAACCATATGTTAGCATTAACCAGTTAGAAATTATAATAGAAAAATTATCTCACAATAAGTAAAAAAAAGTAAAAATGTATTGTGATCAGCTTAACAGAAATGTTTAAAATCTATTTGAGGAAGACGTTTCAGTGAGAAAAGGGTAATGTGTGAAAAGTGGGACAAATAAGGAATGGATGATATCTCACAACTTGATGTTGTGGGATTAGAGAGAGAAGTTGGTTTTACTGTCCATGAGAATAATTCCAGATGCATTTATGTGTTTAAACAAAAGTATCTTAAAAGCGTAGGCAAATGTGCAATGTAATGGGGTGACATGGCAGAATGGTAAAACCACTTTGGAAAGCAGTTTGGCAGTTTCCTAAAAATTAAACGTGCACCTACCCTCTGTCCCAAACTTTCCGCTCCGAGGTATTAACCCGAGAGAAATGAAAGCGTGTGTCCACACAGAGGGTGGTGACCAAATGTCCACTCCCAGATAAGTGTCTGTGAACAGGTGAATGAGTCAGTCACTTTGTGGTATCTACAGAATGGGGTATCACCAACAAAAAGGAATGGACTATTGATGCACGTGAATAAATCTCAAAACAATTACGCTGAGTGAAAGAATCTAGACAAAAAAAAAAAGAGTACACAGTATATATTTCCATTTATGTGAAATTCTAGAAATGCGGATGAATCTACAGTGACTGAAAACAGATCACCCCTAGGGTGGGGTGGGGTGTGGGATTGGGAAATGGGGTGCAGACAGGCATGGGGAAACTTTGGAAATGACAGATGTGTTCACTATGTCGATGGAGCTGGTGTTTTGACAAGTGTATATAATACATATACATATATCAAACCGTATCAGATTGGCCGTTTTAAATTGTACAGTCCATTGTTCGTCAATTGTACGTCAAAGCTGTAATACAAAAAGAATGTTTTTTTTAAAAGAAAGGTAGGTTAGAAATAGGGAGACTGTCCTGATGATGGAGACTCACTCCGAAGTTCTAAAATGTGATATATAGAAATGTATCTTCTGAATGGTTTAAAAATTGATCAGTTTTAATCTGTAAACCTACTTGGATTACACTGTTTAATAAATAGCAACTATTATTAATTCTAAAAAATTAAGAGAATATGTGGCAATGGACTTTCAAAACAGTATAAAATAATAAAAAAAAGGAAAAGACCAAGAAACATGACTATTTAAAAAGACTACATATTAAAAACCCAGAGTTAAAGGGCAGGGGACATACAATAGTGTGTATCAATCAACTGGGACTCTCCGAGTGGCAGGTAACAGTGAGCCTTTACAGAAAACCCAACGGAACGTAAACAATAAGGAAGCTTGCAACCCAGTGTAACTGGAAATGCAGAGTTAGGCTGAGTTCCTGACAAGGAGATCAGTGACTCACTGATGGCATCGAGGGCCCAGAACCTCCTGTCTCTTCTCTGTCATCATACGCATGTCCTACATGCCAAGGTTCCCTCCTGGGTTGCAACACGGTCGCTTGTAATAAAGGCCACATCCTTCCTTGCTCATGTTCAGCAGAAGCTCAGGAACGTATTAATTAATCCAGCCTGGGATATAATTCCTTCCGAGTCTGATAGAGACTGTGTAGGTCATGTCCTCACCCCCTGCACCTCTGCACTGTGGGCATGCGGCGTTCCGATGGACGTGATGAGCTGGGTCCAAGTTCAGTTAGGCAGGAGGCAGTAGATGTCGGGTAGGCGACCAGCTGTGTCTACTTCTTAAGCATGTAGACGGCTGTTATATTTCGTGTATAAAATGGAATTGACTAGCTTAGAGAAGTTCCCAGCAGCACAGCCGTTTTTCCATCAGAGTAAATTACTGGTGTTCAAAGTCGATTTTTCTGAAGAAACCCAGGGCCTGTCTTATTAACATGGGTTTGTGTTCTTAACAGGGACTCTGGGGATGTGGCAGCTCTCCGAGGGTGAGTTCAGCCTGGAGGCTTCCTTTTGTTCTGTTTCGTCTAACGCTGGCCTCCGGCCCGGCAGTCACTGATGTGATGGGTTTTTCTCCTGTGATTCAGTTCCCGGAAATTTAACATTCTGGGCACAAACACGAAAGTCATGAACATGGAAGAATCCAACAACGGCAGCCTCTCTGCAGAATTCAAACACTTGGTATGAAACCTGGGCTCCCCTTCTGTACGGGCCTGGCAGAGGGAGAGGGTGGGGGCGACAACCTCTCACGACAGGTGCTCTTTGCTTTTCCTGCAGACCCTGAGAGAGCAAAGGTGTGGAAACGGGGGCCGAGCCAACTGTGACGTAAGTTTTATTGGGGATGGGAGCCAGCTGGGAGGGTTTTCTCTGAGGGGGAGAGAGAAGGGGCCGAGAATTACAGATGCCACCCGGCAGCGTCCACTGGCATCATTCAGAAAAGTCACCATGGACCAACGCGACACGATCAGGAGTCCCATCTGCCATGAGTTCTCTGGCTTGGAGCATTTCCCTGACTGTCTCAGGAGTTAGATCTTCGTGAAGCAGGAGTGGAAAGTCCCTTGCCGTGTTACCCACACCCATTTAGTAAAAAAGGGGCCTGCCACCGGGCCTGGGGCTTTCCAAATTCCTCTTCCAGCTTCTGCCAGCTGGTGCCACTTGGCTCCATTTTTTTATGGCATTTTTCTCACTGAGGTGGGATAGAAGGGTGTAACAAATCTGAGTTAAACAGTTTTAAAAAGAAAAAGAACAAAACCTGTCTGTTGTTTATCCCCTTTATTTTTTTCTCTGCCTCCCACTGGTTCAGATTATTGGATTCTTGGTGTCAAGAATAGACTTTAAGAAAAATAGGCAAATGTGACCAAAAACTAGTTTTTCATCTGTTTAGAAAAAATTGTGGCACCCTGTTCTTTTTCTGATATTTGTCTCTGAGCCATTTTTTCTCTCTTTTCTAAAACACAGCAGGTCTTAAAAACAACGGCGAATTGAATTTATGATGCTGGACAGTAAAGAGTGAAGTAGTCTATGTTCAATGATACATAAAAACGTGCGTGGCATGTTTGTTTAGAAAAGAGCAAGATGCAAAGTAATCCAAGTAGTATATTAGTATATTCATTTAAAAAATATACTACACTGTTTTTTGCACATTTATGTATGCATTTAAAAACTCTTCAGGATACTCTGGCTGCTGTGGCTCAGTGGACTGAGCGCTGGTCTACAAACCAAAGGGTCGTTGGTTCGATTCCCAGTCAGGGCACATGCCTGGGTTGCGGGCCAGGTCCCCAGTAGGGGTCGCTGGAGAGGCAGCCACACACTGATGTTTCTCTTCCTCTCTTTCTCCCTCCCTTCCCCTCTGTGTAAAAATAAATAAATGAAATCTTAAAAATAAGTTCTAGAGGTCTGTACACCGGGTAGTGCGTTATGTGTTTGTGCTGCTCTTAGTGTTGGAGGCTATTGTGCACTGTCTCCGTATTATTTGCATTTTAAACTGAACACATAGTACCTTTACAATCAGAAAAAGAATATTTTGAAAATGAATTGAAATTGCATTTCTTAGAATCCCTTGGTAACTCTTGTTCAAAATAAGGCTGCTACTACCAGTGGGAGTTTGAATCATCGGGGCCGTGTCAGAGAACCACTTGGCCCTTATCAAGTGGACACACCTTATAAATCAGCAGCACCACTCCTGGAGTTAGCCAGAGAAAAAGCTTTGCACATGTGTCCCGGGAGACATGTACCAAATGTCACAGCGGTCTGATGACAAGCCCTAAACACAAGTCACATGAGTACCCGCCTACACCAGAACAGGTCAGCGATCTCTGGTATAGCCATATGGTGGAACACCACCCAACAGTGAAAATGAATAAATCTCTTCGAATCACACACCGGCAAGGATGTGAAAAGTGAGTCACCAAAGAACGCACGGCGTGTGATTCCATATGCACAAGGTTCACAAACATCTAAAATAAACCATGCATACTGTTCAGAGAGATAATTATGGTAAAGCCATAGTTATGAAGCTAGGAAACGATAAACCTGAAAAGATAAAGTAGCAGTCACACCTGAGTGGGGAGGGACACCCAGAGTACCTCAGTGATGATGGTCTTTCCCTTACGCTGGGTGGCAGGCGTTGTTTTGTTTCTCTTTGTGCCTCACCCATCTGACAAGGGACCCGGTGGCTCTGTGATATTGTAAAGCCAGTGAAAGGTCAGGTTGAGGGCTGAGCACCGGGGAGTCCTAGTGTGGAAGAAGTGTGTGTGGGGGTGTGGCCCTGGCAGTGTGTTCGTGGCCACCCGCTGGGTTACCGTCTCCGTGCGGTGTGGCTGTGGTGTCTTACTCTCCTCCACCGCGGCTGTCAGTGCTGAATGCCCTTCTTGATGCTGTAGGCCTCCCTGATTGTGACCGAGGAGCTGCATCTGATCACCTTTGAGACTGAGGTGTATCACCAAGGCCTCAAGATTGACCTAGAGGTGAGTTCTGCCGCAGAATGGGGATGGCATCCCACGCAAGGGTCAGGACAAGAACTTCTGGGTGGGGTTTTCACCGCAGAAGGGGGATGATGACTCTGTGTAAGGCACTGTTTATTTTTGCTTATTTTTCTCCAAAAACAAATCTTCAATATCCCACCTGAAAGTGCGGCACTGCTTGAGTGCTTAGAAGGCACTCAGCTTTAAGCAAACTTGACATGAAAGTCTGTATTTAGAAATTGATGATAGCTAATTTCTAAAGTTTGGGCAAAGCAGTATTTAAATAGCTAATGTTTTTAGTATACAGAAAATCGTGGCCTTTGCATTCTCTTTTCCCAGTGTTCTTGATCTTTAAATTAAAGATACGCCTGAAAAAGCAGGAACTTTGATTTCTGGGGCCTCTCTGTTCACTGGGCAGACACGGCTCCTGTTCGTGAAGGATCTGTGGACCATGAGTCCAGCCTTGAGCCAGGCAGGTTTCACACACTCCCGGTTACGTACAGATAGCGGCCCGAGTCCTGTGGCCTGTGCCCAGCATCCTTCCTCCTCCGGTGGCCGTGGGGGTGGCTTACAGCGTGGCCTTTGGTTCCGAACCCCAGAGTCACCAATGGAGAGGTTCTTGAAGCCGAGACGGCCGTCTGCCTCTTCCACTCATCTCCCACTCACCCCCACAGACCCACTCCTTGCCCGTGGTGGTGATTTCCAACATCTGTCAGATGCCGAATGCCTGGGCATCCATCCTGTGGTACAACATGCTGACCAACAACCCCAAGGTCAGTGCCTTGTCCTCTGGAGGGAGACACGCCTTCCCGCCTGGCTCCTCGCTGCCCGGAGGCTGTTGTGCTGCCTCGCGCAGGCCCCTCAAGCACTGCCCTCTCATCTAAGTGAGCAAACGTGTTGTTTTCGCCAGAATGTGAACTTCTTCACAAAGCCCCCGATCGGAACCTGGGACCAGGTGGCCGAGGTGCTGAGCTGGCAGTTCTCGTCCACCACGAAGCGAGGGCTGAGCATCGAGCAGCTGACCACGCTGGCAGAGAAGCTCCTCGGTCAGTGTTCCCCTCTTTCCCTCCCGCACTCCTCAGAAAAGGGTCTGTCCTACGGGGCCCTTCGTTTAAGAAAGTTCGCTGAGCCAGGCTCTGTGCTGGGACCCGAGGACTCGGGCCCCTGTGTGTGGGGGCGGTGGGGGGGGTGTTAGGTGCAGAGGAAGCTGGCCTCCCAGTGATCCTTCTTAGAGGTGGGCGGCAGATGTCTTTTCCCTGGATGGCATCCCCCTCACCCTCCCTGGGCACTGCTTTGTCTGATCTGAGGAAGACGTACGAAGTGCAGGTTAGAAGGCAGAGCTATAGCCCTGGCGTCCCTGTCCATTTCTTCAATAAACTGGTTTGTTTTTCACTTTTTTCCCTGGAAAAAAACTTTAGTGGAATATTTTATGTGCTACCTGGACTATGAGTAGCTTTGTCCTGTGCTGCCACTAAATGTGACCCTTTAAAACCAGCTGTCAGCTTTTTAGTGTGTGTGCGTGGGCCACCACACAAGGCCAGGGAAAAGCGGTGGTGGGGGGGGGGTGTTCTTACTATATCGCCTACCCCCTCTGCTGGGCTAGACAACAAGCCAGGGAGGAAGGGGGTCCAAGTGTGGGGGGGAGGCGGTGTGTGGGTGTGTGTGCTCGAGTGTGTAAGCGCACACATGCATGGGGCACCTGGTGGCAACCTTCAAATACAGGAAAACCAGTGGTTTCATGGCCCACTGTAGGACAAATGTATGTGAGTGATTGTTCTGTTTCGAGAAATAAGATTTTCATTCAAAGCCGGAAATGACACTACTTTATTCTTTTTTCCTTCAGGACCTGGTGTGAACTATTCAGGGTGTCAGATCACATGGGCTAAATTTTGCAAAGTAAGCAGTCTTGTTAACTCCTTGCCATCACCCCTTGGGAGTCGGTGTGGGAGGTGATGCTCACTTGTAAGATTGTCATGGAGGGCACTGAGCCCAAAGGGCCTAGACTCTTAGTCCAGTGGCCAGTAGGCCCCGCCTGAGGACAGACAGGCCTGAGGAGGGTGTTGGTGGCACAGAACCCCGAGGGAGGAAAAGGCTAGGGTGGTGGTAGACTTGGCTTTCTCATTATTCTTCTCTCCAGGAAAACATGGCTGGCAAGGGCTTCTCCTTCTGGGTCTGGCTGGACAATATCATTGACCTTGTGAAAAAGTACATTCTGGCCCTTTGGAATGAAGGGTAGGTTAATGCTCCTGTGTCTGGCAGAGTACAGAGGTGTAAGGAGTCACCTGCCGTCTCGGCAGGCCCGGGGCGGGGACCCCTTCCATCCAAACTTTCTTGCTGTTCCTCTTTGGCTCCAGGTACATAATGGGCTTTATCAGCAAGGAACGGGAGAGGGCCATCTTGAGCACCAAACCGCCAGGCACCTTCCTGCTAAGATTCAGTGAAAGCAGCAAAGAAGGAGGCGTCACCTTCACTTGGGTAGAGAAGGACATCAGCGGTAAGCTCGCCTGCTCCCGCCCCGCCCCGCCCCGCCCCACCCTCGGTTTCTGTTGCTACCTTGGCCCCTGCTCGTTCCAAGCACCCACTGCCCCCTAGTGGGCAGAGGTGGCCTTGCACCTCGTGCTTGAGGCTTGCAAAACACAAGGGTGACTTCTTTTTCTCTGAATTCTTTCTGTGGAAGGATTGGTTTGCCAATTTTGTTTTGCTTGCTCCAGGGGCTAATATTTGCCTAGAAGTTTGCAACTTAAGTTTCAGTCTTCATGTCCTTTCTTACCTACCCTGTTAATATATCTTGCTCAAGTCGCTATTTAAGTGTATTACCTGTGACCCAGCTGGGTGGCCTCTCCAGAAGCTTGGCGAACATATGCACAGTGCCAGGAGACTGGGCAGGATGCTCAGGGTCTCCGGTGCCAGGCTGGCCTAAGCCTTTCCCCCTCAAGGAAAGGTAAATCAGGCAGTTTTCTCCGGGGTGCCTGTCCGCAGGTTGCGTCATCTTCCCGTCCCATACCCCACCCCCCTTCAGGTAAGACCCAGATCCAGTCGGTGGAGCCGTACACCAAGCAGCAGCTGAACAACATGTCGTTCGCGGAAATCATCATGGGCTACAAGATCATGGATGCCACCAACATCCTGGTGTCTCCACTGGTCTACCTCTACCCCGACATTCCTAAGGAGGAGGCGTTCGGGAAGTATTGTCGGCCAGAGAGCCAGGAGCATCCTGAGGCTGACACAGGTAGTTGTTGATTTTCCACGTCGGGCATTTCTGGGGGAAAGCGGGACATTGTAGGATCCCTGGAGAACAGCCAGGTGAGTGCCTGCAGAATCAGTGATCTGTATTCTTTGTGGGAAAGACTCTGCAGTGAGTGCTTTTGGGGTGGCTGATGGGCTGGAGAGAGGAGAGTACTCAGAGTCACTGGTCTCTGCCCCCCAGGGAGCATCTCTGCCCCCCAAACACACCCCACACACTGCAGAGAGAAAGCAAGGACAGAATTCTTTAGTAATAGGATGCCCCAGCAGCAGAGCGCACCTCACCTAGCAGATGCTGGAAGGTTTGTGACCCAGACTTCAGTCTAGCGCACTTCCGTTCCCCGTCACTGCACGGCCGTCGGCAGTGTGGAGTGGGAGGGGAAGGCGCCCTGGAGGAAATGAGTTCGCAGCACTGGCCCAAGGTTTGAGAGCAGAGTCGGGAGGGCGACGATTGAAGGGCTGGATCGTAACTCGTGGGAGGGGTGTGACGTGTGATGTTTAGACGGTGTGGCTGTTGAACATAAGATATCTTTAATGTGTTCATGTAAGTTATATGCCAGTTGTTGTATATTGAACCCGTAATCTTGAGCACTGCCTTCAGCGTGGAGGGGCGGAGCCATTCTGGTCTGTTCCCACCTGTGTTCCTGCTTTTGACTCTCTAGTTTCCCTGATGAGGAATCTGTGATTTGCCATCTTTGTTTCTATTTAACTTTCCTTAATCGCGGAGCCAACAGTGGCTTAAAGTGACCCTCTGAGGTCAGCTTCCCTGCCCTGGTTGGTTTTGAAAAGACGATTTTTGTACGAAACACACAGACACACAGACTCCCAGCTTCCCCCGCTTTTTCGCAGGAATGCCCTCTGAAGCATTCCTCGGGGTGGAAAAGGGGGAATTGGAGGAGGGAATTCGAGCTAGCTGACAGTTGACTTTCCTTTCCCTGGTCCTGGCCTTGAGTTTTGTTCCTTCTAGAAGAGTTCAGCTCTCACTTCCTGTCTGCTGCTTATCTCTCTTTCCACGCTGTGCTTCAGTTGGGAGATCTGTTTATCAGCCCCTGTCATGCTGCTCTTTGTTCCTTCTGCAGAGGACAATGAGGTCCCTGTGCTGGTCCTCGGACTAATTAAGTTTTCAGGATCCGAGTCCCCAGGCCGAGGCTGTGCCTCCTGTGACCACCTGCCCCTCCCGTGGGCCGGGGAGGCAAGGGCCTTTCCTGCCTGGAAACATCGGTGTTTCCTGAGGGGCAAAATGCCAATCACAAAACAGGAACGAATGACTTGAGGGCTTCTCCTGCCCCCTGGGGAGGCGGGTGTGAGCCGTGTGCAGAGAGGGGCTCAGTGCGTGAGCCCAGAGCCTGGAGGTGGAGTTGGCGGGGCACGAAGGGGAGGCAGGGCTCGCGCGGAGCCCTGTGTTAAAATGGGGGTCCTCAGGCAGACCATTTCCTGTCTCCTCCAGTCGCGAAGGTCTTACTGTTGCCCCGAGGTAGATGGTCTTTCCAGGGCCCACACAGTGTTTCCTTATGGTTTTGGGAGAGAGACCCCTCTTAGAAATGACAAGGCCCCTACCTTGCAAATTGGATAAAGCATATGTACAACCTTGTATGGAGCCACAAATCAGCGTTTAGTCCCAGCCCTCCGGGGCTTGTGCTGTCTGGCTCAGGCTGAAGCTGTTTTTCTCAGCTGCCTCGATCACAGGGGGTTACATGCTTCTCAGTCTTGGGGTCAGCCCCCCTCAGGCCCGGGGCCGAATGGAGTTCTAAAAGACGCCAGGACCTGCCTCTGTAGCTTCTGTGGATGCTGCAGTGGCCAAATCTACTTCTCGGCCAAACATTGAACTTAGGGCCAGGGACCTGAGGACCCCTCGGCAGTGCATTTTCTCAGGTTGTCGTCGTACTTCCTGATCCCTCAGTTTCTACGTAAGCCCCTCGCTTTGCAAATGTGCTTCTCTCAACCCGCTCACCGTGCCCTATGCCTCCTCCGTGATCTGCTCACCTGAATGCCCCAAATTTCATGCTGGTATCTCCAAGGTTCTCTGACCTCTTGGTTTAAGCACTGAGCACTGAAAATTCATTTATTCCAAATTCATTTTTTACACGTCGACCTATAGGACAGAAATGGACTCCTCCCTCTGCCCCCTCCATTTATTGCAGACTTGAGGGGTTAAGTGTCTTGCCCAGGTTCTTGGCTGTTGAAGATACCCAGGGCCCCTGTCTTCTAGCCCCAGAGTCCACTGCGCTGCCCCACAAATACCTCCCTGTGATAGAGAGGCTGCTTCTGTGTGATGTGGTTACCCAGCAGGAAAGTGGCTGACACCCTCACCTAAAAACGTAATAGAGGCAGATTGGTGCCAATAGGAATAGAAGGTGTGACCCTTGGCTGTGGAACCATGAGCATTAGAGACTTCACGTCCTCTGAAAGACCTGGTGACACTGGTACCCAAACAGGATGCCCGGACCACAGAGCTCTGCCCCTGCATGCAGAGAAGCCATCTGAGTGAGACGGCCCGGCCAGCCAGCACACTGTCCTCAGACATACCCAGACAGTTCAGTGTTGGCACAGTCCAGGGAAATAATGGACACATGGCTGACATTCCTCTGGTCTCAGGGTGGACGAGGGTATGCTGACAAGTCTCTGTAGCTAAGGAAAGCTCTATGGAAAGAATTGAACTTCCTTCCAAGCTGCAAGCGCCTAAAACACCAACTAGCGCACAGTGAGGAAGGGCAGCCTCAGGACAGTCTCTGCTGGAGGATGGAGTGAGTTTCCAGGCAGCCTGGTGAGGCAACCGGCTTCCTCCTGCCAGGCACCAGAGTGGGGTCACAATGAGTAAGCCCCGTTTTCCTCTCCCCAGGTGCCGCCCCCTACCTGAAGACCAAGTTTATCTGCGTGACACCGTAAGTGGCTTCCTTTCCCAACTTTGCCTTCATTTCTAATGTCCTCAGTGCCCCCTGGGGTGGGTCGCCGGGTGCGAGTTACCCTAGGAAGGGTTGGAAGGCCCTGGGCTATGTTTAGTACTCAAACTGACGTGGTGTGTTTAAGAAGCTTGAGCTTTTATTTTTCTGTTGGAGACCAGAGTTTGATGGCTTGTGTGTGTGTGTTTTGTTCTTTTTTTCTTTTCTATTTTTTTACCCACTGTGTCTTGTCAACCCGGCCCTTTGCCCTCCCGCTGCTCCCCATTTCCTACAGAACGACCTGCAGCAATACCATTGACCTGCCGATGTCCCCCCGCACTTTAGATTCATTGATGCAGTTTGGAAATAATGGTGAAGGTGCTGAGCCCTCATCAGGAGGGCAGTTTGGTGAGTATTTGGTTGGCAGGCTGCCCCTGTGAGGGGAGTTGGTCCGCCTTGGGTGACTTCCCGTGTGCGGAGCTGAGAGCCGGTCCCACAGCTTGTAAAAGGGGCCCTAGAGTGGCGCTCTCCACCCAAAACGGGCCGCACCTCATGTTTAAGTGTGATTTTCTAGTAGTCACATTAAAAACAGTGAAAAGGAACAGGTGAGGTTAATTTTAATTTTTTTTTATTTTGCCCAGTAAATCCAAATTGCTGTCATTTCCCTGTGCAAGAAGAAAACAGATGAGGTTTTCTTGCACTGGGTCTTTGCAGTCTGCTGGGTGTCTGTAGCTATAACCCCTCTCGCGTGGACCAGCCACCGTGGCTGCAGGCTGCCGCTCACTGGGGCGGCCTGGTCTCTTTAAACACACAGAGGGAATGACTGAGGTAGGAGGGGCTGCGCCCTTGCAGAGGACAAGACCCTGTAGGGAGGACAGTGAATCTGGGCTGTTTGACCCTGACACTTGAGGGCGGAGCCGGTGGCCTGAGCCTCTGTCCCCCAAAGGGCGAGGGGTGTGCCCTGCTGGCCGAAGGGCTCAGGCGACTGAACCAGCTCTCCCTGTGTGTCCCTCCAGAGTCCCTCACATTCGACATGGAGCTGACCTCAGAGTGCGCCACCTCCCCCATGTGAGGCGCCGAGGAAAGACCGAAGCTGCAGAGAGAGATGACAGAGGCACCTGCCTGTGTCCCACCCCCACACAGCCCACCCCCAGAGCGTCTGAACTAGCGCTGTGGTTCCAGATTTGTCTGAATCGCCTCCTTCTGCTGTCTTT